>MU279015.1:0-28992 GCA_022385715.1 Xylaria cubensis | reverse complement strand
TTCAGGCTCACGAGGCTCGCTATCTTCGTGTGGCGTTTGTGTGGCGTTTGCGTGGCTTTAACGTAGCATTAAGTACTTGTCTACAAAAGAAGTGGAAAATAAGTGGGTAAATAAGTGGGTAATTATCAGTTGAAATTCAAAAGCTTACATCAGTTGATCACATTCCTCACTTGAAACATTGAGTCCTAGGTAGACAGACAATGGTCGATAAGCACCGACTAGAGAGGCTTGGCAGAAGTAAGACGGCGAACGGCGAAGCGCTGCTTTTCTCGCTTGTTCAGCCTTACACAGGAATAGCAGCAGTCTGCTAGAGGCTCTCACTGGCCCTGTCTAGGTATACTTACAACAGCCTTCTTCTCAACCAATGCCTGATGTTTCACAGATAGCAGCTTGAGACAAACGAGGGCTCTCGGCGGACAGGTTGATAGAACCAGCCATATTATATCTACTGTGAACTGGTGAGTCTCACATGTGGAAACGTCATCTTGAAAAGCATACGTATACTTACATGTATACGTAGGTCTCGAAAAAGGCACAATAAACGTATACTACATGATAGAGGGGACGGAACTTATGTAAGAATTGTACTAGATTGGTCATTGGCCTTTAGTGTAGTTCATGCGGGGCCAGTTTTCAGGGGTTCACGCACTACTGAAATCCGGGGTCACTTTTTGCGAGACGAAGAATTCAATCATCAGAGAAGAAACTATTTCCTGTTTAATTAATAGTTCAAGCCAAAAACAGCTCCGCCAAGCCCGCCTAAGTTACTTTGTTTGAAATAAATTTTAAAAACAGCATAACTAGTGGCTACGTAAGCATTATTATAATCTTTAACCTTTATTAATATAGCTTTAAAAATAATAAAATAGTATATGCTTTTAAAATAATTATTTTTATTTTTAATAATGTAATATATATATATAATTCTATATATGTTAACAATTAATACTTGCTTAAAAGTGGACCTAGTGGGTTAAAGTGGGTTTAATGGACTAGAGGGCTTGAACGAATTAGCTGGCAGAATCTGATAAAATAATGGGGCGAATTACTGGATATGGCTAGATTCTTCTTTAATAATCAGATCTTCTTCTCGCAAAAAGTGACCCCCTGAAATCCAGGGCAAATCCAAGGGCGCCCAGCCTTTGCACCATGCCACTCCAAGTCCAGGATAGGGTAGTTAGTAATTTGCATTGGGGAATCGCAGTTCTTCATTTCTTCTGCTTCTCCCGATTTACGCTCTTTAGAGGTCACGAGAGCGACCCCGATAACCAAGTGCTCAATTCCTTACTCTGGTAGGCAGTCATTCCTTTTTTTGAGTACATAGTACAGGTGCCGCGCGATGCAACGCTGAGGCCAATCCTTCGCCAATTTTCTCGTACCATCGCTTGTATGGCAATCGCTTTATTGAATCACCCACCTTCGCCTCGGTATCCTTTGAAAGTATTCCTCATCTACGTTCTGTTGGTCAATTTTTTTTCGCGCCCATTGCTGGACTAAAGCGGCGAACGGAAATCGTCGTTTTTTTGAATTATACGCCATTGTTGTTTTTTACGTTATTCTTTTGCTGGCACACGAACTGGGAAGACGGACTTTTATGAGCTTGGTCGTGCTGTGTTGCGGGACGGGGAAATCTTGAACGGCTTGGAGACGATCAGACACCCGCTACCAATATTCTTAGCTGCGAAACAACACGCCAATGATCGCGCTATTGTAGGCCTTGGAATTGTGAGTCGTCTTGGGAAACGAATCGCACTTGCTGGTATATATAGGACGGCAGATCGAGAGAGAGATGCCGCACGTCGGCATTGTGATGGAGCGCAGTCTCCAGGATCGCAGCTGGAGGGATGCCTTTGCGGATCTGCTTTCGCGAAGCGCCGTCGCTGCCATGGGCAAACGTCAATCCTTAGACAGCATCTCCGGCGATATTACCGATGCTGCGACTGCATTTTCCAGTTGGGACAATTGTTTCAAGGCTGCGATCTGCAAGTACGTTCGCGTTCTCTCCGCAAACCAGAATTATCAACTGACTCGTACAGATGGCCCGTCATCGCGTTGTTTATTATTGCGGGCCTGATTGTTCTATCAATTGTATGGTGCATCATCCGATGTTGCTGCTGTGGCCTGTCGTGCTGCTGCGAATGCTGCTATTGTCTGAAGTGCTGTGGTGAATGCTGTGGAATGTGTAGTCCTCCTCGTGGCAAGCGAAGTAAATACCTCGACGAACCATTTGTCCCTCCTAATCACGACCAAGCATATCGCTCCCCTCCCCCGATGCACGCCGGCTTCGACTCGATGAAACCGAGCGTGCCACAATATGCCGAATTCGACACTGGAAACAAAAAGGACGCGGATGCGTTGCCTGCCATGCCTAGTTGGGAGGAGGCTAGCTCGAAGAAGGTGCTGGTTGAAGAAGAATCCGTTGAGATGGAACCTTTAAAGAAGCCGGCACAGAACCCATCGCAAATGAACCTGACTAATCTACCTGCTACACCGTCACCCCGGGCATTGTCGCCGTACGGTCCGCCGGCAGGCACCGGCAACCCAAATGGATACATGGCCGCTGGGCATAATGATAATACAGGCGCTTACGGCACGAACCAACAAGGTTATAATGAGTATGACAACCATGGTTATGGCCAGCAATACGCATCTCAGGTGGCTGGCTCCATGGGCCGACAAGCGCCACATCAAGACTACAACAACGGTTACGATCGTTCCAATGTTGACCAGGGGTACTCCCAGTATCCCCAGTCGCGAACTCCTAGGCCTTACAATGACGAATATGGACGCAGCGGCACACCCGCGTCATATAACGACTACCGTGGCATGCCGGTCAACGACGGTTATGGTAATGGTAATGACCGGAGGTCACCAGCTCCTCAGGTCGGCTATGGATACGGAAACCCGCCACGAATGGGCTCGCCTGGCGCTCAGGCAGGTTACGGCTATGCGAACGCCCGAAGATCGCCAGCCCCGCAAGCAGGTTACAGGTCCCCTCAACGTTCCTACACGCAGGACGAATACACGGGACAGTATCCGGCGTCTTCTCACCAAGGGTATTCGAACGATACACATGATGGTTTCGCACATGCGGCACCAGAGCACTACGTTCAGCCACCACCTCCCACATCGCCAATTCGAAACAATAGTGGATTTGACTTCAATTCGGGATACGCTCGCTCGGACGCTCGGTCTAGCCCAGGTCCAACTCAGAGTGCGAATGGAGGTGCAGCATATCCGGGATATCGAAGCTACAAGCCAGCACAAGATACTCGACAGCAGCACACTTGGGAAGGAGTATGATCATTGAGTAGACTCGTCTGTTTTTTTTTTTTTCCTTCTCTCCCGCTTCTGCATCTAGAAAGGCCAGAGCCAGAGAAGCCCTATCCTTTTTGACTTGTAGATACGGCATATACATAGGGCACTGGGTTGGGCTGCCGAAAAGAGCTTGGCGTTCAAAGGAGTTTAGGGCATAATCCTCGTGCGCTTTGCGCACAACGACGGCGATGAATGAAGAAAGCACTGATGCAAGTAGGGCTAATGTATAGTTGGATTGCATTTTTTTATACCTTGTTGCTGCTTTGTTTAGCACCTTGCTTGTCGTCTCGGTCTTATTGCTAGTATCATTATCAACATGACACGCACATGGTGAACCTTTACTGGTTTCGATGTAACACATCTTCATATTTTCGACTGGGCTACGAAGCTCTGTTCACATATAGGCAGTGATCATGGGCTCCTCCACTGTTCAATCTCAAACTGAGATCTATTAAGGCCCTTTTTGCACAAAATTTCAGTTTTCTTTCCCTGACCTGCACGCACAAAGCCTCTCATGACATAACATTCCACATTTCCTCTTTCCCAACCTTAAGAGTACGAATGGGTGAGAGCCCTGTTCTCCATTTTCACCCCTTAACTTGCTCCACAACTGGTGGATCGATGAATTAAAATTCAATAGACCTGGTACATTTATAGACCGTCATGATCGAGGCATTCTTTCAAAACGAGGCAACCGTCGTCGTCTATCTCAAAGTCAGCGTAATAGCGCTTCGCAGCCGCAGGCGTAGCCGAAGCAGCTTGGCGCTGTTCATGATGTTTCTGGGTGCCTTTTCCATTAGGGCCGCCCCTGGGATCTGGGATGACTACGAAATCGTCGTCACTGTTCTCCGAATCGGAGGTCGAATAGCTGTGACAATTGAGAGCTGCCGTGAGTGGGGCCGCAGTAAGTCGGTGCTGTGTACGACTTTCGTGACCGCTCGAGCCTCTTCCCATGAGGTCGTCGCTCGAGCCCGTAATCCGCCCGTGGGGTCTACACAGGTTCGCCAGATCCACGGTTCGCGGCCGGTCCGCCATAACCTGATCTGGAACAATGGTGTTAAGCTCAGGGGTAGGGGGAGGCGCGATAATGTCCCATTCAGATCGAATGGAGGCTTCGCTGTTGATGTCATGCTCGACACCGCCATCATTGTCCTCCAGGTTGCTGTCATTAGCCATGGTCTCGCTGGTGTCCGAGGAACACCCGTCCATCATGTGTAGATTGTAAGGCACAGATGCCGCTTGATTGCCAGAGTCTTTGGCCCCATCAACGGCCCCGACATGACATTGGGCTGCTTAGTTGTGAGGAGGACCCATGGTCAGCGGGCTTCTATATAATGATGAAGATGGAAAGCGGAGAGTGGAAAGGACGAGAGAGAAGAGAACATGGACATGAACGTACATTGTTGGTTAACAAGGTTAGAAAGTGGCTGTTGCCCTTCCTCATACATCTGAGCCTCGGGAGCCATCAATCCATGCTGGTACGTGGGAGGGTCCGCCTCCTTGTTGCCGAGTGCCACTTTCGACGGAGTTCCTCTACAGAACGTGGGCAGGAACGGTTGCCAGCGCGTGAGTAGACACTGATCAGTTTGTCCTTGCGAAGGGACATCAGGCTCGATGCCAGGGGCTGGGTCCGATGCGTTAGTGATGGGTGAACCAGAAGCTTGTGCATGAGAAGTTAGTGCATCACGGCTTGATACGACTGGAGTTGAAATGCGATAGGATCGCATTCTATAAACCGACTTACGGCGAGCTCGCAGAGCCCGACGACGTTGCTTGACAGCTGTATATGGATACTCACTGATCGGTAGGGGTGTAGGAGTTGCCAGCTTCCAGCCATGCTTCGGCGCTGGCGACCGGACACTGACACCGGGACATCCCGGTCTGCAATATTTGGTGGAGATCCGAGGCCATAATTTACGGATCTGGCAACGCGTCTTGTCGCCTCTGTGCTCGCACGGGGTGACCTCCGTGTCCCAGTGACCGCACGCGTAGGTGATTTCGACCACAAGACACATCGTCTTTGAGATAGTTTTCAAGGTGTTAGGGGGAATAGATGGGCTTCAAGGTATCGGGGGAAAACAAATTGGGTGGATGAAGAGATGGATTCCTTTGATGTAAGGTGTGCAATAACTGGAGAGAGTCTGATGGACGAGGAAAGTAGGAAGATTAACAGGAAAGGTAGGCACGGAGGTACGTGGCGTGCAGGCTGGGTTTTATTAAGGCAAGATAGATAAACAGTATCGACGTCGTTGCTGGGGACCGCTTTGTAGTTATGCGGTTTAAGCTGAGGCGCTGGTACAAGTACTCAAGGCAGGTGATAACAAGCCAGTGAGTCCATACACCCTAAACCTCGCGTGCATAATTTTATCACTTAGGTCGCGGACTGGCGAGGAGGAGATGGACTACTTTGGATACCTAGAGAAACGGGTCGTAGGGAGTACGACGATATCACGTCTAGCCTGAAACCCCAGTAAACAGTTCACCGAACAAAAATCTATGAGATATGTGCCCGGTCTGCATGTGTGTCTGTGATCTGCATCGAGTACACAACAGCAGTGTGGATGGCAACAGGACACAGCATAGTCCATCGTCTAATCAAATGTGCTGTATATACAATACTGCGGAGGGTAGATGCATTAGTACCTGTGGTGAACGTCATGAAAAGTTATATCGCAATTTGTACGGCCCGGCCATGTTCCCCGATCACTCACTCTGCTGTGGTGTCTTGGATTGTGTGAACTCTGCATGTCAGGGGTTATCTTAGTCTAATGCAACGACCCGTGGTTGGGAAGAGAGAGAGAGAGTTCATAAAGTCTCTCATGCCAGGAGGAGAGATCGAGACCACATGTTGTGCGTACCGATGCCGCCCAACAAAAGTCTTCTATGTATCGATCTTGGTAATATATACCTGACGCTGAATATTCGCCAACCCGTGCAGGGATGTGAGTTGTCGAAGACGAAGATATTCAGCACCTGTGCACAGCAATTCGAAAGGTTTAGTTGATGGCCTCAATCTATTCATTGCAATATACCTTATATTATGTTTCCTTACCTTTAGAGACATGATTTACCTTCACTATTGGTTAAGCAGATGACTTTTCGGATGAGAACATGTTTGCGCACGCATGCACGCAGGTGTGCTATCTCCCAAGTCAACATCACGCTCGTTCACATGATCTTTCATAGATAGTGCTTAAATATATATGATTGTACAGAGAAAATATGAGATACCTTAAAGAGTGAGAAAAACTATGACAAGTCTCTGTTACAAACAGCAGCTTTGACGTGACAAGCCTTGTTCAGTTCAATCAGTGGTTTTCCACCAAGTCACTCTCACGAGACCGAAACACATCCAAACCCATTACAAATTTTTCGTTGGAAGGCTGCAATATGCACCTATAACCCGACGTGGCCAAGAAGCGTCTGGTGTGTCGCACAGCACTCGTCTCAACCATGGGCTCTTGGCCATGACGATGACCCAAGGGACTGGGACTACGCTACGTATCTGAGACTTCTTCGGGTTCGTGACTTCAGCATCATGCAAATAGCCATACGAGCGGGCGGCATATTGCAGATTCAAATTACCCGTTATCCCCCTGATCGCATGAACAAGTGACACGAAGAAAGTGAGGCGGGCGACATGAAATTAAACCAAAAAAAAAACCCGAAAAGAGATAAACGAAGCATTCGAGGTCACCACTGAAGGAGAGGACTGGACTTGTATGACTGCCTTGACCTCTTGGTAGATTATTATCCAAATCGGCTATATTTCTTCCCTTGTAAACAATTGAGATGTGAAGAGGGCAGATGACCAAGATTGGGGCTTGGTTTTGGTCTTGTAGTAGCACAACAGAAGGTAGAGTGATGATTCAATTTTTGTCACACCTGCTCATAGGTAGGTAGTTTTTCGTGAGCGTATGCACAGTAAATGAGGCTCATGTGGTGTAAAGCAGTTTGCCATCAAGACGCTTCCCTACCTCACCAATCAAAGTTGCCCCAGTTATTTGCTACTGATTTTATATATACATTCTGGCCCGAGATGTAGTCTAGTCTAAAGGCAGTAAGTAGGTCCATTCCGCTTACGTACGTATAATACACAACGGCGGATGTTTGATTTACGGCGTGAAGATGGCAATTGAATCGTGAGGCGCAGCTCACGGCAACGAAATACGGCGCTCATTTTGGACGGATTGTCAAGATTGTCATATTCCATATCCGGACTTCGCAACAGGCGGGAGGCCTCCTAGTAAAAGAGGGCCGGGATCCGACTTAAGCACGCAGTAGCATCGTGCAGTATGTGGATCGCTTACTGAGCAGATACATAAGATATCACCCATTTCCTGATAAGAAAGACTATCAAAAGGCACTGCCACATGATATAACACATTGCAAACTGTCTCGACTGTTGCCATCTTTTTGGCTTCGAGAGGGTCGTGAGTGAAGGTCCAGTCACCCCCTTTCAGCCATTGAGGCGACCTAACGTCTGCTCAGTAGATACTATATTTGCAAAAGCCTCGCTGTCGTTCCTTTCTCGCGCTCACTTTTGTTTCTGTACCTATATAACCTAGTGGGTTAGGTAGGTTACTAAATTCCTTGTGATAGGTTGTCGCCAAGTCATGAATTGTGACAGGAGATAAACAGGCACGATACTGACAAGTTCCATACCTAATGAAGATTATAGTTTCAAATAGTAAATGGTAATCTTGACTTGGGGTGCGCGCATTGGGTTCAATGTTCCCAGGTGAGATGAATGCGTAATTGGTTATTCATTTATTTCAGTTTTTAGTTTCATTTGTAGCTGTGGTATACGAGACATCATGTAAAATCATGAGATATTATATATTCTATAATCGTCAAGACGTGTGCCTTTTTCGTTGCCAACATTAAAAAGGAGTGGCATCCTTGAATTTCATAACCCATTATGCCTACAAACCAACACCAACATCAAATCAGCCCTGAGGCGAGACACAAAACCGATAACGCCCAATCCCACGCAAGAGTACAGAAACTCGTCCTTCGTATTCCTGTGCACGAAATGCTGTCTTTATCGGGCACCATTTTGATCCGTTCACTCTTCTCCTCCAATTCCTCAATGGTAATAGGAGTAGTACTACTTGGTTGGCGGCGGACCGGCAGGAGGAGCGTATTCGCCACCATAGACGTTCTTGGGAGGCTCGATGCCGTTTGATTGCTGACCATAGTGACCGTCGGTCGTCTGGTAGCGATTATCCATGGGATATGACTGCGCGGGCGCCCCATAGGCTGGCGGCGGCTGATTGTACGCATGAGGGTTGTTGTAATATTGGGGCTGAGGCGCCATCCAGCCGGTGCCGTACATGGGTCTCTGCCCTCCGCGGCGGCGACGGCGAGAGTTGATGCAGCTGGTTTTCGTTAGTGCTTGCTTCTCTATGAACATGCGCGGATAGCGATCAGAGGTACTTACGCCCACAGAAAGAATATCAACAGGAAAAGCGCAATGACGACGGCGGCGAATATCCAGCGCCCATACCAATACCAGGTGCTTCCTTGATAACAGCGGCCGTTACTGTAGTAGTAGCCGGATGGACATATGTCGCGCTTTTGGAACAGGGCGGCGCTGACCTGCTCTAGAACGGGCGCCATCTTTTCGATGGAAAATGACCCTCGCGGGAGATTGATGATCTTGTGATGTTCTTGTTATTCTTGTTGTTGTAGTTGTAGTTGTAGTACGATGATACCCTTCAGGTATGCAGAGTGACGTGGGGAACTGGGGTCCACTAAGCCAGGTAGGGGAGAGCTATTCTATCCGGTGTACTAGTTTAGGTAGTGTAGTGTGGTGTAGTGTAGAATGGTGGTTATTGTTGATCTGTCAGGCGAAGAGGATATAAAGTAACAGTTAATCTCTGATACGTAATTGATGGAAGAGTTTTTTTTTTGGTTGAAGGAAAGAAGATTGAATCTTATGCTGATGAAACAGGAAAAGGTGGAGGTGGGTGATTTATGTCTGGATTCTTGGGTTTTATCCTCTCTCGTCGTCATCAGCTTAGAACACAAGGGAATTTGCAGCAAGGGTCTCTGGGGAAGCCGGATGCCGGCTAGTACCATAGAAAGAATGGCGTGCGTGGCAGAGCAGGTGAGGATCAGTAGATTGTCAGCTTGGCAGCTGATTTGGGCCCGACTTGGACTTGGGTCTGTCTGTGGCTGTGCCAGCGTGTTGTTAGTGTAGAAGTTAGTGATCTTGACAAGTCCTCTGGGCGAAAGATAGGTACCTAGGCTAAGTGGGCATCTGCAAAATTACTGCTGACCTGAGCCACAGGACAAAGGGCCTAGCTAACGAGGGGGGATTCGGAAGGAATTCCAAAACGTCTCTCGGAAGTCATCATGATCGATCATCATTATCGATGTCGTTGTCTCCTATCCTATTGTCCAGTTTCGAACATTTGGACATCATGCAATAATACATGTAGATATGTTGGCACGACCTCCCTATCAAACCAACTATTATATATTTACAGAGAGTACTTGGTGTTGTTAGTGCTTTGACAGCCAGCTCCAACTACCGACCGACTTGAAGGTGAACTCATTTATCGGCTCCGCAATCAAGGCTGAGCGAACCTCGATCTGTCATTGGACCTGCTGCGGCACCCTCACACACGTAACACGATTTGACATGGGATTTGGAATCCGGTTCCAAATGACAAAACTCAAGGAGAAGGCTCTCTGGCGTATGCCACCTCGCGGTGGTTTCATCGTCGTTGTTGATAGCGTTTTGGATCGCGTTGGATCCAATGACGTGATTTGCAGAACTTTGGGCAGGATAGAGAGATATTTATCGTAGATGCTTTCCCAAAGCTGACCAGATGCAGTTTTACATATGGATTCTACATATAAGGTAAGTTTTATCAGTCTTGATGTGATAAGCCAGGTTTAGTACAATAGCCGCTTTGCCTCAGTCTCAGGAGCGACGTTTAACTATGTATGATTTATGCAAATCAGTCGGAGTGAAGCTGAATTTTACTGCGAAACGGTTAAGTTAAGCCTTAACCGTTAAGTAGCATAATACGTAGTAACTATTATCCGTCTGTTATGGATGCTTCATCTTAAAGTTATGCAAATCCTCTTATTAAGCTTCAGCTCGTACAAAAGCTGAGGCCAGAAGGGGAAGACCCTCATTACGAAACAGGATACCACGGGCTAGGATTATTGCTACGTGATGAAACTCGGGTTACCTCTTCGACCCTATCTTGAGTCGGATATGTAGCTATCCAGGTAACAGCGTGATATCACACAAGCTGCCCATGATGCCCTATGCGCCGTGGTACACAACGGGTCATGGGTAAAATCTTCACGTTACCTAACCGTATCGCCAAGATTGGTCAGGACCAACATTGTGACTTGTCTTTCTGGGAACAGGGCGCTCCTTTTTTGTCGCTCTTGCGACTTGTCAGCTGAAGCGGGCGGGCCTTTTGAGGGAAACAAGCGATTTGGGAAGAACAGCCCGTCAATACCTATGTGCTATACGTTCGCCCTATATACATATATATATATATGTGTGTGTATGTATGTATTATACCTATTATATACGTTGGAATTGGCACGACATACCTCGACACACATACCTAGGTACGTCTATCCGCAGGTGGATTGTGGGGGAGGGGAGGAGCCGTCGAGTTACAAAAGTTTCAAGGATAACTCGGGAGAGTACAGCGCAAGTGTTTCAACTAAAATGCTCTCTCCTCCAGCGTCTTATCTACCTATCTATTCTATACAGGAAAAGCTGGCAAAAAACGGACGGTAGAGGGATCAACAGAAGCCCGCAAAAATAAAAAGCAGACTACCTAATCTCCCCTCCCCTAGTGTAGGACGGAACTGTCTAATGAACTGCTGCCACGTCAAAATTCTCCGAGACCGCGAGCGTGCCCTGATGTGACGCCCACCTGCCTATTACTACAGCAGCAGCACAGCTAACTAAGGCTCAACAAGTTCATCATCTACCAACTTGTAGATAGATACATGCCTACTTTCTCTAAACCTTCTTATTACAATTATTACCTGAGCGTTCGTTTCTGTGCTGTACCTATCAGAGGAGAGGAGAAGAATCAGGAATCAGTACTTGAACAGGTAAGTAACTTATACTTCCCGTCCAGCCTTTTTTTCCCATTTCTTCAACAGATTCTCTTTTCGTGATTTGTCTCGGAAGTGGGTGGTACGAATTCATTCTTTTTTCATTACACGGGCTTGCTGCAACTCGAAACGACGGGAGCGAACGAAAAACCCTTCTCCCCAGGACAGGGGGGAAAAAAGAAGAAGAAGAAGAGAGACAACGAAGCGCTCCAAATGCAACAACTACCTACCTACATACCTACCCACCCACTTTTTTTGGTTTTGCCAGCACACAATTATTGCCTTGAAGCGAGTCCACGTTGCGCCCCGGCATGGTCATCCCGGAGCCAATCACTAACCTACCGCCCCTGTCGCGACTACGCCTAGGTTAAAGACTTTGCCAACGCATCACCGCATGCTGAGAGAGGTGTGGTGTGTATGTGTGCGTGTGTGTCGTGTGTGTGTCGGCGCGCGTGTAGCCCTTTTCAAAAACCATCCTGATCTCCCCCCTTCATTCTACCCAGTTATCAGTTCAGCTCTTTTCTTCCGTTTTTATCTTTATTTTTTAAATTCCCTCTCCCTTCGTTTGTCGGAGAGAAACCCCCCCTTGGAGGGTGGGGGTAGTGTTGTTCTCTATTTCTCTTCCTGTCTGTCAAGTGACAAATCTTCAACAAATCTGTCTCTATGCCCGCTTCATTATATTCTCTCGTTTTTATACGTGTCTGGTATTGTGTTTATGCGAGTCTACCAGACAATCTCGTTTCCTTGCGAGTCTAACGGACAATCTCCTGGCTGTTCTAAGCACACATTGATTCTATGTCGTGTCATGAATCGTCATTGATCTCGTCAGAAAAATATACGCCTAAATACAAAAAGCCTCGTTTCCTGACCAGCAGCAATATGTGTGCTGGTTCTTGACCATACCCGATCGCCATCGCCATCGCTCTTGAACAGGTCAAAATCCCTCCCTGCCATGGGAAGGCACACCTACTCTTTACTCTAGCAATTCCGGATCCCGCGATTGTCGACAACTATTTGCACTCTCCATGAAGTGAGACCACGCCGAGCAGATGACGTTCGTCGAGACATGGGAATACGTCCGTCGTTGAGACAGTTGAATACCATAACATTGCAGCCTTTTGAAGGGGTTGACCCCGGCAGCACGGACAATACTCCCTTCGCAGGCCCCACGACACAGACGTCTTATACTATTAGGTCGTTGACGGCTGCTAAGGGGAAACGAAACCACCCTCCACGTCTCGGGGATATCATGAGCTTCATTGAAAATGCATCATCAAACTGTTGCAAGGACGGCTGGGGAAAGGAAGAGAACGTGGAAGAGCAGAGACTGGCGTCTTCAATTTGCGCGCGACACCGTGGGGCAAAAGACACGCACACACACAAAGTTTGGCTTATCTGTTTGCCCACTTCATAAGCCACTGCACCACGGCTTCTAAGTTGGTCTCCTCCTTTGCACTTATACCGTAGCAAGACACCTCTCGGTGTGCTATGGTCTTTAGATCCAGAGAATCGATGAGCTCGTCGACCGATATCTTGTTGGGAAGGTCCGACTTGTTACCAAGTACAAGCAAGGGGATGCCGTCAAGGGTCTTTTGCGACATGAGGGAATGAAGCTCATCTTTGGCCACAGGTAATTTGACACCGTCCGCTATGTCAACGATGAAGATAATCGCACTCACGCCGCGACAATACCTTTCCCACATTGGTCTAAAACGAGGCTGGCCCCCCAAATCCCAACACTTGATTGTCACATGACCACGTTGTACCCGCTTCATATTGAAGCCGACGGTCGGGATGGAACTACACGGATCAGTCGAGAGGAACAGTGGTATAGTGGGTATGTATGACCTTGTGTGCTGCGTGCTGGAGGATGTATGCGGATCGTCAGGAAGGGTAAGTCGCTTACTCGATCGTGAACTCGCCTCCCTGTGAGCCCGGATGTCAGCGGTGGTTCCAGAGCCGACGACAGACACACTGGGGCATAACTGGGGCATGCGGATATACATACAGACAACACCCGAAGCAACGATGTCTTTCCCGCATTCTCTAGCCCAATCATCGTCACATCCATCTCGCTTGCCCTATCGATAGCTATCAGTTTACGACCCGCCCGCGCAGAACGGCGCATGGAAACAAATGTGACTAGAGAGGAAGAATAGGTCCCGTGGTTTTGAAGCCATGATTCTGAAGCGCACCGACGTACTTACCAAAAGGTCCTCAGCAGCCAGTCATATACTTTGCGAAATAACCCTGCCATGATGCTCGGCGACGAGGTAGGTCCTTGGCGGTTGGTGCTTGTGTGTATGGCGATGGCGCAACGTGGAACAACTTGAATCGTCGGTTTGCTGTATAAATAAGGAAGTTGGAGGATGAACTGGAGCGTGGGCGCAAGGCTAGGCTGCTAAAGAAGGATGGTTGAACAAAAAAAAGATGTGACCAGGATGTCTCAAACAAGGTGTTAAATAGATAGAGTCTGTGCCTCTAAAGCTGCAAAGTAAATGAATAAAATAAAAATGTCTCGTATGACGGCGAGCGGCACTGTTGCTTGGTTTAGCGCTCACGGCGAACGGGCGGGCCGGTCAAGACAAGGTTATGGGGAGCTACTTGCTGGCTTTGCTGGTGGTGAAGACACACGCACGCACGCACACACACAGAACACAACAGCGTTGTTGAGAAAGGTGATGGATGTGGGATGGAAGAGTGATGCCGCTGGCAGAGGGACAGTTCCCCACTACGGAGATCGCACAAGCTGTAAGATGCCCCGTGCCTTGACCGGACGTGATCAACCAGGTGCCAAAAGCCAGGTGGGCTTTGGGGGGGGCTTAGTGGGCTGCTGGCGGGGGGGTTATGCTGGGTTATGCTTGAAGAGGGTCAACCTTGCATTCGAGACAGCGTCACAGAGCGGCTAACAAGACTGGGGTTTCATTCGTTTATCGAGCGTCCGGTGGAGTTTCGCGGCGCAAGCTTCGACGGGATAGCTCGATTTGCGTTGCCGTCACTAACTTGTACGTAGTAGCAGCAGCTCAGGCAGTCAGAATGTACTGAAATAGCAATCGGCGTTCGATTAGGACCATGGGTGAGTCGCGAGGCGCGCGGGCGCGGGGGCAGAAGTGCTTGCGCTTCTTGCGAGCTTCAGGCCCTTTGAGGTAGTGTTGGGCCCGCTTAGGTTAGGAAGGTTAGGGATGGATGGACAGGGAACGGGCCGGTCGCAAGCGGCTGTTCTACCTTATAACTAAGAAGGTCTTGTTAGTTTAGGTAGTTGCTCTGTACGTAGGCAAGGTAGGTATAGCAGTACCCATGTAGGTACGTAGGTAACTGATGGGGAGATAGCGTAGAGGCCTCCTTCCCTACTTCTTTCACGTTGGCCCTGCTCTGACCTTGTAGAGAAGAGATCTGACTAGAATTTTACATGTGAAAAGAGGGAAGCCGGTTCTGTCTACCTAAGCGAGAGATGAATTCAAGACGGGTATGAAGTACTAACGATTAGTTCACTGGGAGGGTGTTGTCCATGTATGTAGTATAGCTCCTGTGGGCTTTTGTTTCGACAATCCTGATCGGGAATCGAGTCTTCCTTAGGCACATATATGTATATACATATATATGTAGGTAGGTACTCTACTAACCTAGGGCTGAGATTATATGTACCTTGAATGAGACCATGAGCTTCTTCCTATGCAAAAAAGACAGCCAGGTCCAAATAGTCAACCTACCTAACTTTGGCGCTTGTGATATAGGCTTCGTAATCGATGCGTCTGTCTGGCTCCGCTGACTGGCGTAACTCTCTCTCTCCCTCTCTCACTCACTCTTACTTTCGGGACGAAGGTATGTATATTTCTTCGATGACGTGATAGAATGGGGAATAACGACGGGAGGATTTGATGGCTATCTATGGTAACACCGTCCACAAAACGGCTACCTACCCAAAGGATCGGGATGACTATGTAGCTTTATATGTAAGGAAGTTTGTAAAACAAGCACGGGAACGAAGATGGTAGGTTGAGGGTTAGGGTCTTGATCTGAGGCTGCGCATGTCATTTCACACATACAATGTAATAATCAAGAGGAAGCACTGCAGGTCTCCGGACGTAGCACATATTCTGGATGGGCTAGCCACATATCTACCCATACCTACCCATACCTACCCATACCTGCATACATGTTGGAGATCAAGGAGGTACGGGAATGTGAGTCAACGATCTGATTTGAGTGCATACAGGTCGCCTTTTTAGGTGCCTAATGCGAGCTGCAGCAGAATGCAGAATGACCTCAAGCCCCAGATCCATCGTGCCTTGTACCTCTTGCTGGAGGACTGGCGGAACAAGCGGGCGGTCCTTGACCTAGGACGGCGCCGGGAGCATTGAAGCAAGCCACCACCGTTGGCTGACTTGCATCTACCTACCTACTCCTCCAGCACACGGCAGGAAAAGCAATAAGAGATATCAATCACATCGAGTTGGTAAGCAAGAGCCCCGAGAGTCTCTCGTCTGGCGTTGGGGGCTTAATAACGAGCGAGTCGCCCTTGGCGAGTCTAGGGGGGTGAGAATGTGGCCTCGTGAGAAGAGGCCTTGACTCGGTTTCAGCAACGGACCAACGAGAAACGCGCCCACCCACTCCCCCAACCCCACGTTCTCCTATCGCAAAGGCTTCACTAGACCCATACCATGGAAACACACAAAGTTCCAAGCACCACCACCACCACCACCACCACCACCAGCTGGTAGGGTGTGGTCCAGTCAAGCTGATATCGATAGAGTACGGTGGAACCTACAAGCTTACGCAACAACAAGCCTGATAATATCTACATACCTAAGATAAGCAATAATGGCTTAGAGATATACCTACCTACGGTAGATAGATATATATTTTCTGAGGGAATGAAAGGTCGGAGACTGGCGTCAATCTAGAGCTACCAATGTACCTTGCAAGCCCCTCCATTGGATAAGCTTCTCTATCGATAAGCCCCATTATGGCCCAGATAAGGATTTTTTTCCTAGCAGCGAGTCGGAATCGCGGTAAGTTTTACGAACCAAAGGTCCAATCTGGGTTACTGCTTCTTCAAGATTAAAACATTTGCCGGTCACTCAGGCGTTACGAGGATAAAGCCTCTCTCTAAGGCACTGCATGGAGCTCTAATTGTTTCTCGACCCTCGCCCTTCGGTTCATATTACAGCCTGTTCGTTACTCTAGATAGGACAATCTATGCGCCTGGTCGCCGCCATGGCGCCAAAGTCAACTTCAACGAGCTGGGATCACCAGTATAATACCTTGCGCCGCGAGGATCTCTTCCGAAATCCACCCACCGATCATTCCGCCTACCCGCTCTTGCAGCAAGCGGTGAATCCTCATATCGAGTCCTTCGATGCTCTATTCGCCGACGACGGCCTGCTGGCCCGTGGCTTGGCCGACATAGGGACGAGATTATTCCTCGATGGCGATGACCGCACCCCCTTAGAATCGAGAAATAGACTCTCTATCAGATATAAGAGCGTACACCTTCAAAGATCACTCCTACCACCGGCCAACAAATTTGCTACCAAGAGAGAGATATTACCAGCCGAATGCCGGGAACGACATGTCTCTTACCGAGGCAAGCTGTCTGCTGTCTTGGAATACAGAATAAATGATGAAGACCCGAAGGAATTTGTACGGGAGATCGGCCTGCTTCCGATCATGGTCAAGGTAGAATACCATCAGTCTTCAGCAAGCCTACAACCAACACGCTAACATGCCATAGTCCAGCCATTGCCACCTAAGGGGTAACAGTCCCGCACAATTGGTTGCGCGTAAAGAGGAATCAGAAGAATTGGGGGGTTATTTCATCATTAACGGCATTGAGAAGATTATACGTCTTTTGCTTATGAACAGACGGAACTTTCCCTTAGCCATCAACCGCCCCAGCTTCACCAACAGGGGCCCAGCTTATACCCCTTTTGGTATTATACTGAGGTCTGTCCGCCCTGATGAAACATCGCAAACAAACGTTCTGCATTATTTGAATGATGGCAACGTTACCTTCCGCTTTTCGTGGAGGAAAAATGAGTACCTGGTACCGGTCATGATGGTTCTGAAGGCACTTGTAGAAACCAACGACAGGGAAATTTTCGAGGGCCTCGTTGGATCGCCTGATTCGAAAGGGATCCAGAACACGTTCCTCACCGACCGCGTCGAGCTTCTTCTGCGTACATACAAGACCTATGGAGTCTATACCATGTCACAGACCCGAGCGTACCTAGGAGAAAAGTTCCGACCGGTTCTAGGAGTGCCGGACAACTTATCGAACTACGAGGTCGGAACTGAGTTCCTGCGGAGAATTGTGTTGGTCCACCTTGGCAACATTAACGTGACAGACGAGCAAGATTCCGATAAATTTCGCCTGCTTCTTCTGATGATCAGAAAACTATACGCTCTCGTCGCTGGAGACTGTGCCGTAGATAATCCCGACGCTGTTCAAAACCAGGAAATTCTGCTTGGTGGATTTTTGTATGGCCAGATCATCAAGGAACGCCTGGACGAGTTAATATCGAGTGGCTTGCGCTTGGGTCTACGAGAGTATTTCAGAAAAGCCCCCTCACGCTCCTTCACGTCGGATGAGTTCACAAGGGATTTTCCTATTAAAGTTTTCCAAAAGACGAATGAAAACGTTGGCAATGCCTTGGAATACTTCCTCTCGACCGGCAACTTGTCGAGCCCATCAGGTTTGGATCTTCAGCAAGTATCTGGGTTCACAGTTGTCGCTGAGAAACTCAACTTTTTGCGGTTCATCAGCCACTTCCGGATGGTTCACAGAGGCAGTTTCTTCGCTCAACTGAAGACGACAACGGTTCGCAAGTTGTTACCAGAGTCCTGGGGCTTTCTGTGTCCCGTGCACACTCCCGATGGTTCCCCATGTGGTCTGTTGAACCATCTTGCACACAAATGCAAGATTATGACCGAGTCTGTCGACGCCGCGACAATTCCACAGCTTGCTGCCGAGCTTGGCGTTGTAGATACATCATCTGCCGCTACCGATGAGAGTGTTGTTGTGATGTTAAATGGCAGAATCCTGGGTTGGTGCAAGCCTTCCGAATCGCGGCGAATAGCCGACACCTTTCGGTACTGGAAAGTGGAGGGTTCACATGGGATACCATTGCAACTCGAAATAGGGCATGTCCCTGCATCGAATGGGGGGTCATATCCAGGAATTTACATGTCAGCAGAGCCAGCCAGGATGGTTCGACCTACTAAGTACCTTCCCCTGGAGAAAGAAGATTTTGTTGGTACGTTGGAGCAGCCGTATATGTCTATCGCCTGTACGGAACAAGAGATTGTATCCGGGGAATCTACACACGTCGAATTTGACCCTACGAATATTCTGTCGATTCTAGCCAACATGACGCCATTTTCCGACTTTAACCAATCGCCACGAAACATGTATCAGTGTCAAATGGGTAAGCAAACAATGGGCACTCCAGCAACAGCTTTGGCATATCGCACCGACAACAAGATGTACCGCCTTCAAACTGGCCAGACGCCGGTTGTCCGATCTCCTCTTCATAATGCCTATGGATTTGACAACTTTCCTAATGGAACTAATGCCGTTGTTGCTGTGATATCGTACACAGGGTATGATATGGACGACGCTATGATTTTGAACAAATCGGCGCACGAAAGAGGTTTTGGTCATGGCACGATCTACAAGACGAAGAAGTACACACTTAAAGACGAGAGCCGGAGCAAATCAACTAAGAATGTGACGAAGCTCTTCGGTTTTGCTCCTGGCAGTACGGTGAAGGCCTGGACACAAACCATGCTTGACGAGGACGGTCTCCCTCACGTGGGTCGTGCCGTGCAAGAGGGCGACGTCATCTTTGCCTATCATACGGTCTCGGCAGATTATAGTGGGAATCTTGTGAACCGAGACGGCGTCACAAAGTATGAGAAGTACAAAGACTCGGAGCAGGCTTTTATCGAGGAGGTACGAATTATCGGAAGCGAATTAGGTAACGAACCAGCGCAGACAATTTCAATCAAGTTCCGGATACCCCGATCACCAATCATTGGCGATAAATTTTCTTCGCGGCACGGTCAGAAAGGTGTGTGTTCACAGAAATGGCCTGCTATTGACATGCCTTTCTCCGAGTCTGGCATTCAACCCGATATCATCATTAACCCTCATGCCTTTCCGTCCCGTATGACGATCGGTATGTTTGTAGAATCGCTTGCTGGTAAGGCCGGAGCGCTTCACGGTCTAGCACAAGATTCGACACCGTTTCGGTTTGACGAAGATAACCCTGCGGCCGATTACTTTGGCCATCAGCTCATGAAGGCTGGCTACAACTATCACGGCAACGAGCCGATGTACTCTGGTATAACAGGTCAAGAGCTAGCAGCTGATATTTATATCGGCGTTGTGTACTATCAACGATTACGACACATGGTAAACGACAAATATCAAGTCAGAACCACAGGTCCCGTGGTAGCTACCACAGGGCAGCCGATCAAGGGCAGGAAGCGAGGAGGTGGTATTCGTGTGGGTGAAATGGAGCGAGATGCGCTGCTGGCTCATGGCACCGCCTTCCTTCTGCAAGATCGTCTCCTGAACTGCTCCGACTACACCCCTACGTGGGTCTGTCGAAAGTGTGGCTCGTTCCTGTCGGTTCAGCCGACGGTCACACCCTTCGGCGGGAAGAAGAAAGTTGTGAACACAGTGCGCTGCCGCAACTGTGCGAGACGTCTAGATCAAATCCCGGGTGTTGAAGTAAGCAAGTTAAAAGGCGAGATATGGGAAGATGGACAGGGCAACCAGTGGGTCGGAGGCGAAGAAACTACGAAGGTGGCGGTTCCAGGAGCACTCAAGTATCTCGACGTAGAACTTGCAGCCATGGGAGTCAAGCTGAGGTACCGGGTGGATTCGAAAGATGTTATACGGAAAGGGCGTTTGATACAGAAGACACCGGAAGGCGTAGGTCTCAACAACAAGCATCTGCCGGCCCTGGTTGGGGCTGAGGCGTAAGGGAGATAAAGTTTACCTACGCAGGTATGTGTATGAGTTCCAAGATACTACTAGTGCATTTTCACCGGACCGGCGTTCTCAGGAGTCTGTCAATAGGTAACTCCTACGTTGTCCGAATAAAGCAAACACAAATTTTAACCAACGACTAAACCGAGTTTCGACAATCATCTATCACGGTGTGTTCGCAAACTCCGAGACTAAACCTAAACGATGTCAGACATGTGCTCTGTCTGGTCAGGATCACTGTGAGGCATGTATGTACCCGAGATATTGACCGGCTTGTGTCAGACAAAGCATGAACTGTACTACAACCATTCAAGCTACACAGGTAGAACCAGATAGAAATGCAGACCCCCGCGGCCGGGAAGAGAAAGAAACAAGGAGTAAAAACAGGTGTTTGGCCGCGGTCAATTGGTAATGCCTCTCACATCACATTACCTTGTAGTTGGATTTTCATCTAAACGTAAGAAGATGAGGTATGGATATCCTAACGGGATAGCGCGACGATTTGCCCTTCTTTTGCTAATCTGGGCTTCAAGATAGGCTGGAAGTGTAGGTGGCAAGAGATCGAAGACGTGGCCTTGCACGATCATCCCATCTCTTGTGCACTACATTGACAGGTTTATCTCCCCGATAATCGGGGAGGAAAAAGAGGAGAGAGGGGAATTATCACGGCCAGGGCCTCCAAATTCGCTGTGTATCTCCTACGTATATTCTTCACTTACACACACCCCAGCCTCATATGTGCCTGCGTCTCCCGACATGATGTAGCCGTATAAGGCTACCATGTAGGCAGGTGAATGTAAAAGGGTATGTACCTCATGTTGCTACCCGGAGATAGGGAACCATCATGTGATGAGCACCCGTTCGCTGTTTCCTTCCAATGATAGACTATTCGCTACGCTGGAAACAGCGACCGATGCCTTTCCTACATACAACCTTGGCGCATGCCTACATGTATTATAGGCCCACAAAGACGTTTCTTTCTCTGGGTGGTTCGTATCTCTTTCCTTCTCTAGCCGTGTCTGTCAAACGCGACTACGTATCTATTTAGGTTATATTAAGTACCTGATCTTGTTCGTGAGGCCGTCACTCGTTAACCCGTCGATTCGATTTGATGCCGTTTCGCCTCCTTCTCCTTCTCACTCTAAGCAGTGTACCGTCTCTGCTTCTGTACACCGCGTGTGTCCTATCGTAGGCGCACGAGCGCTGAGCCCAGGTTACGTTCTGGAATCTTAAAAATCATCCCACGCACAACTCCTTGTAGGCCGTTGCTCCCCTTTCCTTTAAAAGCACCTGGCCGATACATTTTGCTTCATCCTTCGTTACAGGTGAAGACTTGACGTATACTGGCGCGGAACTTTGAGTTTCCTTTTTTCAAGATACTCGACTTCGAGCCAAGCTCACACACAGACACCTCTGGTTTCGCTCTACCTATCGCCTGTACGCCTGAATCCCAAACAGTTCATGCTCTAGCCGCCTTCTATTTGCATCGTCTGACCTTAACGTGACTCAGCTCGTCGCTTCATCCGTCCGTTGCGCACGTCGACCATGGAGTCTATCTACGCCTTCGTTTTGCTCGTTTCTTTGTTCTTGTCTTATGGTCTTGCAGGTGTCTACGGTGCCAACGGGTACGATTATGGCCACCACACCAAGCTTGGCATTTACAAGCGGGACTTCGGCCAGTCTTCAGTTGTGGGAAGCCTTCCCCTCGTAGATGGCCAACCGCAGCCAAGGTTGGAGATTCGGGACTTGGAAAAAGATAAAGACCAGTGGAACTTGTATATACTTGCCCTTAGCTGGATGCAGTACACGCCGCAAGATTCACCTTTTTCGTGGTACCAGATTGCCGGTGGGTGACGAGCCAACGAACAGTATGCTTGGTGATACTGACGCATAGTAGGCATCCATGGTGCCCCTGGCTTGACTTGGGGCAACGTCGCGCCTCTTCCAGGAAATGATAATATCGGCTATTGCCACCATGTCTCCATTCTCTTTCCTACCTGGCATCGACCTTACCTTGTCTTGTATGAGGTAAGAGGTTCCAAATTGAAGACAGATTGGCAAGCGAGAGAATCACTAACCAATCATTACATGTCAGCAAACACTGTATAACATTGTTCAGTACATTGCCTCTCTATGGCCTCCTAAGGAACTGGATCGGGTCCAGAAGGCTGCTAGAAAGTTTCGTATTCCTTACTGGGACTGGGCTGCTGCACCTCCAGCCGGAGAAAGCGTGCTTCCTCTCAGCATTAGCGGCTCTTCTATTATGAACGTATCTGGCCCCAACGGAATTCAAAGTATTGCGAATCCCCTTTTTAGTTATGGTTTCCGGCCTTTCAATGGATCTATATTCCCCGATTCTCCCGTGAGTCCTCCTGCCTCCAATGAGTCGTAGATATCATAATGCCAACCAGTGTATCAGTATAACAAGTGGAATGAGACGAAGCGGGCCCCGTATCCCACAACTGATCCCAGTGCTGTCTCAAACAACTCCTTTGTGGCCTCCTCGCTTGATAACCATCTTCCATCGTACCAGCAACGTCTTTACAATCTGTTTGCCAATTATCCTAATTACACGCATTTCAGCAATGAGGGGTGGATTGCTCAGAACAATAGCGGTACCTACGACTCCATCGAATCACTCCATGATTCTGTTCATACCATCGGAGGGGGAGGCTGGGGTCATCTCGCTATCATAGCGTATTCTGCATTCGACCCCTTGTTCTTTCTGCATCATGCCAATGTCGACAGGATTTTCGCCATGTGGCAGATCATCCATAATGACACGTACGTGGTACCCACGGCTGCCGTCTTCGCATCCCACACGCAGAACCAGGGGGATATTGAAGATATCCAAACACCACTAAAGCCCTTTTTCGTCAACGACACTTCATTTTGGACGTCGGACATGGTCAGAGACCATGAAACTTTTGGCTACACGTACTCGGAGGTGAATAATAAGACCAGAGAGGAGGTCGTGGCTGCGGTCAACCGCTTGTATACCGACTATACCCCGGCGACGATATTTCTCAAAAGCAAGCCAAACCCGCTCGTTCATGCAAGCCAATCAGTTGGAGTGCAAACATCCGAGAATGTAGCTGAGCATAGTTTCCATAAACCAAGAGTGATGGCGTGGCAGCACCAATCTATAAGCCATATGCAGACGGGCGTCATCTTTTCGGCTAACTCTAACGGGAAATTCTATCGTGAATGGCTCGCGAATATTGAGGTCAATAAACATGCACTAAATAGCTCCTTCTCAATCTATTTTTTCTTAGGAGACGTCACCGACGACAGTTCTTCTTGGCAGAACCTGGATTATCTGGTCGGCTCTCTCGGAGTATTTGCAGGCCATGGCCGGTCTGCGAGAGCGAAACACGGAAAAATAACCGGAACTGTTCCGTTAACATCAGCGTTGGTGCGTATGGCTGCTGATAGTCATGTTTCAAGTCTGGAACCAGAGGATATCGAACCATTTCTGAAGACAACTTTGCATTTGAGAATCGCTCTACTAGACGGAACCGTGGTCCGAGTGAGCGAAGTTGATGGGCTTCGCATTAGTATCGCTAGTTCACTAGTTGCGGTCCCGACAAGAGAAGACCAACTGCCTAGGTGGGGAAAAGTAGAGCCGAGTTTCGATCTCGTGGCATAAGAATTGGCTGACATCGTTATCTTATGAATTGTTTATTGACAGTACGAAGAGGAACTTGAAAGTGGCTTTAAGGTATATTTGATTTCTTGATTTCATGTTCATATTTGTATGTAATGATGAGCAACACGTCTTGCTCTGGCCCCTTAATCACCGGCTTTGTCACAGAGAATTACGTAAAAAGCACTTGGTTTATCTCTTCCAATGAAGTCTGACCATCGACATACAATCTCAATAATTCTCTTGCCTCTGCTCTATACGAGTGATTCTCATAAGTGTAGTATTGTGTACAAAAAAAGTAAAGAAACCAATTATCCGTCATGAGGAAGGTTCCAGTTGTGAAACAAAGAGCAGAGTGTTGTTCTGACTAATGAGTCAGAGTTAGTTAAAAAGAGAAAGAGAGGGAGTTGAAAATAAATAGGAATACAATCTGGACTATGACGGTATAAATGCAAGAAAACTAGATGATACTCGTTACTCACCTTGCTTTTAAAGGCTTGACTATATTCTATTGTGCAATTGACCCGTCTTCATATGTTAGAAACACTCATCATGTTGTAGGGGAGCGCTCGTAATCCACTTTATATTAGAGATTTTATCGACTACTCTGATTGTTCATTCGCGAGAGCTTTATCACCGTCCTGGGAGGAAATGTCTTATAACGGTAGGAAACAGTGTGCCGTGGCCGACAATAATCCTGAACAATACTATTTATAGCATGTGCATATGGTTTTGAGAACTGTGTTGCCTGGTTCTACATAATTGTAGCTAGCAAGTGGTTGCTGTAGTTCCTCAGGCTCTTGTTCTTAGATATTCTCTCCAAGTCAAATCAGTGTTACTAAATCTGCCTTAACCATACATCTCTTCTTCGTCCTAACATATTGAACCAGCACAAACAATATGGCTCAACAGCAGGATCGAGGTATGTGACAATACACACATTTGCATTCGTTGTACATCTTTCATTATGAATAACTCAGCTAATTCATCATTTGACACATATTAGAGATTCCTTTGGTTACCTTGAGACCCTTAAATACTCTCAATGAATTTCGAGCTCAAATGGGGCTGCCTCCATCACGAAATCTTTTAAGTAGTGCGATCCTCATGACAAAAACAGAGTTAGGAGGTAGCTCAGTCGGCCCAAGAGACAATTCACTTCGTTGCAATAACAACTATCCCATCTTGGAGGAACGAAACTGCCGACTATGGATCACCGATCTTCCGGCGAAATGCACCGTGCACATGCTTCTCGAAAGAATCAGAGGCATAGGCCCCGTATTTGCTTGCAGCATCATCACACCCAACGCCAAGCCTTGGGAAACAGCCGCTGCCTCCTTGACGTTCTTCACCGCCGACGCTGCGAACCTTTTTCTCGAGCGGACCGCTGTCCGACCTTTCGCCGTCGCGAGCCATGTTGCCAAGGTAGTGCGGCACAGAATCCACGCCGAACCCATCCACGTCAACGGCCGATCTCGCGTCCTCCGCATCGTTGGCCACCCGATGATAGTGCGGCCGCAGTATCTCGCCCAAGTCTTCTCGGAGTTCTGGCGGATCCGATTCGATACGGACTTCATACGGTTTCACGCCAACGAGAACGGTATCTGGAACGAAATCACTTGGGCTTTTGGTAGCTTTCGGGGCCAGGCTCAGGCCATCTACACAAAGACTAATCGATACTTTGCTGGCCAAGCTCGAGCTATGTATCTTGCCGATCCTTGCGTTTTCTGAAATTTCTGAGTTGTTACACTCAGCTAAAGAGAGTCTCGAGTATGGAGGGCCTGCTAGTAGGAGATGAGCTAGTTGACTTTGTTGCACCCATTTTATAGAGCTAGTGGGTCTTTCAGTAAAGCTTTCTTCTTTGGATACTGTGTTTTAGATGTCCGCAATAGTAGCTGATGTTTTACTTTCTGTAAATGGCACAAAGAACAAGGGAGAATTGCGCAGAAAAACAAACGATAGGCACCGTGATTTGGTTAGGTCTATACGTACTGTCTCTAAGCTATACAGGTCTCGACTTTAACTATCTCAGTCGCCGACTGTGTGAATCACGACATCTGATAACTTCTCCCTTGAACACCAAGTCAACACTGCTGCAGTTCTTCAGCCCAAAATAAGTATCCTGTATCTTGATGGCCGACGCCATGGCTACATCTAATAGTATACGACGCGAAATCAATATTGTGGAGCACGACTCGGCCACCAACTAACTTATCCATCCTTTGTAAACTGGGGGGAATTATGTTGCTGGTCTGCGGGTGTCGCATGACCCGGGCCTGTATCGACGCTATTCCCGTCGCTGCTCCGCTGAGCGGTTGATGGTCGGGTGTCGATGCTATGCTGATACGATAAAGAAGAGATGATCGTGTCGTAGTCGCTCGTCGAACCATCGATCGGTGCTTCAAAACATTCCAAAAAACCGACCTCAGTCTGGTGCTGAGCCGATGGGAAATATTGGGGACACCTAGGGAAACCGCCCGTTATGGATTTCTCATAGCACTCGGCAACCGTGGTGGGATCGTAGTCGTAGATAGCGCTGCTGATAAGGTTCGAAGATCGGCCGAGGCCAAGGTCACGTCGAAAGGCATTCAAGGTCTGCAGAGGCTCGAGGTCGCGAATGGGGACTTCGAACGCAACTGGAATCGCTGTTAGCTGATCGTTCGCCATCATAAAGTCTTATATGGATATAGGTTGACGATAGTATTGGTGTCGAAGCTTTGATGTTTGGGGGTCTAGCTTACCCCCTTGTGGTACTTGCTGATGGCATCTCTTTGTTTGCTGACGAAGCGGCTTCTCGCGGACTCCTTGATTTTTTCCACGACCTGCTTTTCAGAACTATTAGTCCTGATTATGTCGCAGAGATTATTATGTACAAACTTCGCGACCATGGTTTCAGTATATGCCATGTTCGGGGCTTCGGGTGCTCGATTAATTTCTCCATTGTCTAGAATTTTCCTTGATCGATAAGTATTTTTTTTTTTTTTTGCTTGTCTCAGAGAAGCATGGGTTGATTTAACGTACCTCGAGAAAAGCTTTGCCTCGAATTTTCTATCCCTTTCTGTCTCAGGCTATCCAATTTCAAAACTTCTAGACAACCAAACGTTTTATATAGAGGAGGAGACAGTAGAGGACAAAACGCAGAAGCACAGATGCAGAAAGCTAGGGATGAGATGTGAAGTCGGACCGGAAAACAAGCCCTCGGAGTGTAGTTGATATATGAACATCGTCTAAAGGATATTAACAAGTTAATAATAAACAACGATAAAACAGTTTATTGTATAATAAGACTAGACGAATTAAGTTAATCATTCAGTCAGGTGCGCCACTGAACCGACAGACACAACAGCCAAGAAATCAGATATCCTTATTCTTTTACATTCACGTGTGTTAGATCACAACTCGCCACAGGACCTTCGGGATCATTTGCGGGTGTTTCTGAGCTTGTGAATTTACATCGAGGCCGAGGGACTTGACGTTTTGTCCACACACAGGTTTCCTTCGGGATTAAATTTAGATGTTGAACTAGTCAAGGGATGCTAGTTTGTTATTGTTTGTCCATAGCTTTGCCCCATTGGTAAACAATAAGGTAGGCCCGATCCCCATTTACTCTGCCCCGCCGCATGGATTTGTGCCCTCCGGATTAACTGTCAGGTTCTAGTTCTCAATCTTTCTTCGACTAAATTTCTGTCCCGAGATCTCCTTTAACTTTTCTTGCTGTCTAATGTCTAACATCTAATTCCTCACGTCTACCTCCAACGTGAAATCAAGCTCTAAGTATCTTATCACGTGTAGGGTACTGCATATCAGTGTAGAGACTTTTTCTCAATGCCTCTGTAATTGATCTATTGCCATATATCCTGCACTTCTACTTATTTTTCCTTTTTGGACTCTCCCATCGATTCTTAATGAAGGTCTTATATAATTGCGACCGCATAGTGCTGTCCGTCAATATTAAAAATACTAGAGGGAAAGCTCTCTAGGTTGAAAATTGACAAGGTGGATTAGACCTACTGTTTAGGCATTGACACGAAAAGCCAGTCTGCGAAAGTGTCTAGTAGTACAGATATATATTGAAACGGCCACGGGTAACTGCAATAACCATAAACCCCAGTCTAAAAGAAAATCTAAATATTACGTATCCTAGACTGGTCGAAATTAAATAAATTAATAAAGACTTATATAATTATACAAAATAGTAAATAATTTTATAAAAATAAAAAAAATTAACAATAAATTTAATTAAAAAACTAAGTACTAGTTTATAAAAACTAAAAAATATATAATTAAATATATATAATATTAATTATAATAATACTTTTATTTTTTAGCCCGTTATATAAATTTTAACTTTTTAGTAGCGTTTTATATAAATAAAACTATTTATACTGCTTTAATTTTTTTTAATTAAAAAAAAAAATATTTTTAGCTTATTTTAATTTAAAATAAAAATAAATTAACATAAAAAAATAAATATATTATAAAAAAAAAATATATAAAAATAATATATGCTTTATTTTTAATACTTTTATAATTATACTGGTTTTTATTAATTAATATTTTTTAAATAGCTTAATTAATATTTTTTATTTTTAATTATTTAATTTAATTAAATAGTTTGTTTTTTTTTAAATTTAATAAGCTAAAAATATTTAATTTGTTATTTTAAATATAGTTATACTTTTTTTAAACTATGTTTAGCTTTATTAATTATTAAAATATATAAATAATAATTATTTTATAAAATCGATTTAAAAATTATTAAACTATTTATAAAATATAAATATTTTATTTTTAATAAATTATAAAGCTTAAATAATTTTTATAAAAATACGTATATATTTTAATAATAATATAGTTTATAAAGTATTTTTTTTAATAAATTTAATAGCTTTTAATATATTTTTTTATTATTTATAATATAATTTTA
>MU279014.1:914531-977035 GCA_022385715.1 Xylaria cubensis | reverse complement strand
TATATTGCATGGAATCTATAAGTAAGGAACTAAGAATAATAGAATTTGCGCAGCAAATTCTGTGGGCATAATATACACAGCCGCAGTGGCTAGTGTAGTGGCTAGTGCAGGCACGCAGTGCCTGCCAGATTGATTACAGGTGCAGTGGCTATGGTGGGGCGTAGCCCCACTAGCCCTGACCCGTAACTACTACGATTATTTTATTATTAGTTATATATTATAATTGTTTTATTACTACAAATGTTCTATAATAATTAAAAATTATAGTACGGAATAAAATTAAACTATATTATATTTTATTATTTTAGTTATTTATTTATTTAATTATTTAATTAAAATAAAATCTGCTACGTTGTTTTAATTAAAATAAATAAACAAAAGCATTATAGTTTTTATATATATATATATACGCATATAATAATTAATTTATAATTATATAGCTATATAAATTATATAAGCTATATATAAACTATAATAATTAGTTCGTAATAGTTTTAAACATTAATATTAATTAAACGTTAAAGAAATTTTAAACGTTAAAAAATTTTAAACGTTTAAATTAAATAAATTATTTAAAATTATTAACATTAATAATTATTAACGCTTAAATAAATAAACCATTAATTTATTATTAAAATCCTTTAATTATTAATTAATAGTTTATTAAACTTAGCAGGTCTTAATATAATACCTTATACTGTATTAAACCTTATTAAATTTAATAAACTATTAATTAATAATAATTAAATAGTTTAAATACTTTAACGCGTTAAAAAAAATAAAGTCTTAAACAATACTTAATAATTTTAAACTATTAAGTAATTTTAAACGTTAAAAACTTTTGCAGCGTTAAAAATCTTAAACGTTAATAACCGCTAAAACGTTTAAAACCGCTATACTTTTATTAAAACAAATAGCTTAAGTATTACTTTTATAATTTTAACGTTTTATTATTATAATATTGTTTTATTACTACAATTATTTTATTATTAATTATATATTATAATTGTTTTATTACTATAAATATTTTATAATAATTAAAAATTATAATATAAAGTAAAATCAAACTATATTATATTTTATTATTTTAATTATTTATTTATTTAATTATTTAATTAAAATAAAATCTGCTACGTTATTTTAATTAAAATAAGTAAGCAAAAGCATTATAGTTTTTATATATATATATATACGCATATAACAACTAATTTATAATTACGTAGCTATATAAGCTATATAAGCTATATATAAGCTGTAATAACTAGTTCATAATAGTTTTAAGCGTTAATATTAATTAAACGTTAAAAAAATTTTAAACGTTAAAAAATTCTAAACGCTTAAGTTAAATAAACTATTTAAAATTATCAACGTTAGTAATTATTAACGCTTAAATAAATAAACCATCAATCCACTATTGAAATCCTTCAATTATTAATTAACAGTTTACTGAACCCAGCGGGTCTTGGTACGGTATAATCAATGGCAGGTGGGAACCTAATATTGTGGTGGTGCGAACTAAACAGTTATGTAATTATTCGGTATGCCAATGTCGTTTTGATAGGAACTAGGTAGGCGTGGATACCGTTGTTTCGTCTTATCTCACTCCAAGAAACGTGGTGGAACTCTATAGTAGTACTCCGTACGTTCAGCGAAATAATAATTGTGGGCAATTAATTAGCGGAATAGAGCTCCTTCGTGAGGGTATCCAGCGACGCGTGTCTTGATCTTTGGTATGCATTTATCGCAGCCCGAGAAGGGGCTGGCGGTCAGACTTCTCAAACCAACTCGGATCTGCAGGGGCACCGTTTCACCCAGGACCCGTTTCCGTCGGACAGCGGCAACAAGATGACACAATGACAGCGAAAGCAGCAATCTGGGTCTGATCTGGGGTGAATCCGGGAATGGATACACCGTTCGATCAGCTAAGTCAATTGTGCGCCATGGCTGCGGCGCTTGCTTTGCATGCGGATCATAGCGGATCGCAACCCTCAGCGGCCAAAAGATAACAGGCCAAGTTGGTTTGAGGTAGGGAATACGAAACCTACCCCCGTCCCTCAAACTCGAATCATGACCTCACGGAAGGATTTCAGCCAGTCTAATTGAACCCCGTCTGGTCTCCTTGAAGATCAAGCTTCAGTTTGTTTTGATACCTGGGAAACTAAGAATAGTGGCCACGCAGTGTCACCCTCACCACGCTCTATATCAACCTGAATGCAGCAGCCTGCCACATCTTTTAGAATTTCAACGAATTTGCTGAAAACTCCAAATGGTATAATCTTAGCGATCTGTCGACCATTTGTTTTGTTCAATTTTTCTTTTCGTTGAACCTGGTGTTCCCCTAATTTTTATTTTAGTCTAAGATGGCTGGCCTTCTGAATGACATTGGTGATACTTTGGGATTGAGTGCGGGCTTGGGTATCGGCGGTGGGAAGGATGAGCCAACAGCAACGGCAACCGATTCTTCTCTACCGGCAGAAACTAGAAGTGCAGACGCTACTTCGACGTCAACTTCGGATGTCGCCACAAGTCCGCCCGCGACAACGACGACGACGAGTACCGAGTCTTCTTCGACGAAACTTCCCGACGCAGCACCAGAAACCACAAGTGCTGCCCAAAGCTCCTCAATAGAGAGCACATCCATTAGCCAAGTTCCCGAAACAACAGCAACACCCACACCAAGCACAACTTTCGTTGTAGGGGGCCAACCGACGTCTCAGACCACGTTCGTTACGTCTGTTATTTCATCAAGCTCTCTCACTGAAAGCATCGCAACCAGCCTAGGACTGTCAAGCTCAACTTCAAGTTCGACTCCAAGTCAAATTAGTTCAGTGAGCAGCACGTCTTCACTTATTCCTGCGCCGGAAGTAACGTCAACAACCATTTTGTCAACTCCACTTCCAGCTGAAACAACACCTGCGGCCGTCACTGACGGAAACGGGAATCTGATTACTCAGAATCAGAGCTCAGGCAATAACAGCGGCGGTGGCTTGTCTACAGCGGCCATAGCCGGCATAGCCGGAGGCGTAGGCGGCGCAGCAGTAATCGTTGCTGCTCTTTTCGTCCTTCACAGAGTTTGGAGAAAGAGGAGACTCGGAAAAACCGACGAGGCTGTCGACAAGCTGGATCAGATGTATGAGGCTGGTAGGCCCGAAGGCTTCGGGTCCACTGACAGATTGGTTCGCTGGAACAAGGGCTTGTCAGAGTATCACCGCCCTGATGCGAGCCAGGGGTATAAAGCCTATCGAATGTGATGCGATTCATTTAATCAATATACAAAGACAACTGATTTATTGAACTAGATCGGCGGTGCTGGCGTTGGGGTTTCAAGAGTCTTGCCTCCGAAATTGAACGGCACGTTTGTTCGAATGAACTTAAGAACATATCATATACCAGCTACACTCTTTCTAATAGGTAGTCATTAAATCAAGAACAAATCCCCAATACTTCAACCCGTGCGGTCAACCGAGAGCTAAGCTCATGAGGTAGAAGGAGGTTTGGGGAGCTCAGTCAGCCTGATCCCATGATGCACCTGGCCTTATCCCCCGCTTGGTGCTAAAAATGCAGTGAAGTGCAACTAACATACCAACATCACACGACGAGGATCCACTGGTGATACGATCCAGGTAAGCTGCCTAGGAATTTCTCAATCATGATCGGACCCTGAATCTGGTTTATTCATCACCGTCCCCGGCGAGACGTCGACCGAAACGTGCCCATGCGGTCTTGTCATCAATCCCGGAAACTTAGAGCTCAAATCTTCTTGACAGGGATTTGAATATGTTAACTTAACTTTCTCTCCAACTCTTAGATTCAGCTCTATCAAACATGATCAGTCTCATACAACTCAAGTTGTTGTGTGGCCAGGGTGATATGCCTCATAGCTGTAAGACTGGGTGTAAGATTAACCCATTTTCTATAATAAAGTATAAATAAACGGGCGTTATAGAATGGAGCCTTTGCTTTTTGTGTATTTTATCACCTACTCAGTATCCAACTACGTGATACGGCGACCTATGTTCGGCCATACCTACTGTAATTAGCAGATAGGAGAGAGGGGGTCACCCACTGGTCTTGCATAGGGCGCGCCGTAAGCACACCGCTGATTGGCGCTAAGGTCGTAAGTTACCTACCTAATTTGCTTCGTATAACTGAAAACGGTAATTTGATTCCAGTGCGCGTAACAATGATTCCACATCATGAAAAGCGTCAACCTCAATCATTATTGAACGTAGCAGTCTGAAGGACTTTAACTCATACCACCACATATGTTCCTCATAATTGCTACTCATCGGTGTGACTCACCCTCAAACTGTCTGCCGATGAAGACATAATGTGAAATATGAGGAGATGTGATCGGAGTATAAAGCAACATGAACTGGACCAACCTGTCCTGGTCATGGTTCAATACAGATCTACCTCGGCTACCTTATAGACTTATTTCAGTCATCAGCTACAATTCTAAAGCATTTTTGTTGTTCTCTTAGCTAGTCGACACTCCAAATTGATCAAAATGCCTTCACCTATAATCCCCAAAGCTCTTCAATCTGGTGGGACTATAGCCTGGATATCGCCTTCAGCCCGACTGAACGACAAGCTTCCAATGGTTATGTCGCGCGCAACGACAGTACTCACAAACAAGGGCTATAAAGTACGTGAGTTCTACACTGTAGATACCGGAATCCAGAACAGTATCGCGAACCGGCTATCAGAGTTGCGCGCCGCATTCACAGACCCCAATATCGATGCTATCATCACGACCATCGGCGGATCCAGCTTCACGGAGCTGCTCCCGGCACTCTTGGCCGACGCAGCACTCCACAAGGCGATCCGTGCTCATCCCAAGATTGTTGTCGGGTTCTCCGACATCACGGGCTTACATTGGTTTTTGCACGCCGTGACAGGGCTGCGCACATTCTACGGTCCGGGCGCAATCCCCGAGCTTGGCCAGCTGGCGTCGCTGGACGACGAGGACTCCGCACTCGCCTTCAATGCTAGGAATCTGTTCCGCGCCATCGCGGATCGCGAGCCGATCGGCGACGTTGACCGCTCGCGATTCTACGCCCCTAAGCTCCCCTCGTTCTTCTATCCCGGCAACCGGGACGAGCCGAATGAGCTTGTTCCCAACGACGGTTGGACGTGGATCCGACCAGGAAAGGGGGAGGGACGACTTTTTGGCGGTTGTCTCACTGTTATGGCGCGATTGGCGGGCGTGCCGTCGATTAGGCCGGATTGGCGGGGCCGGATTGTCTTCTTGGAGACCGCTATTGGTGAGGATGAGGTCTCGGGTAATCCTATCTACCGCGTGCAGGCTGGTATCGCGGACCTGATCGCACAGGGCGTGTTCGATGATGTAGCAGGGTTGGTGGTGGGACGGCCTTTTGGGTATGACACGGCGGAACTGAGGAAGCAGTATATCGACGTCATCAAGGGGCTTTTGTGTGATGGGCCCTTTGGGGAAAAGAAGTTTCCTATCCTATTTAACGTTGATTTTGGACACACGACGCCTATGGTCACTCTGCCATTCGATACATTGGCGTCTTTGGACTCGGATAAGGATCAGTTTGCTATATTGGAGTCTGCTGTAGTATAAATGCAAAATTCAGTCGGAATCAACTGAACATGTCATATGTCTGTCATATTCCATCCTACTTCCCGGATAAAGTTGACGATGCCGTCGATTTCTTCAGGTATCTTGTACCAATGACCCAAGCCCAGGTATAGCCTGCGGCACGCATTGTTCTAGCGGCTGCTTCGCTAGTGTGTAAGGCTTCTTCTTATCAGAATTACCATGACCTAAGAAAATAGGCGTTGAGAGCGCAGTTTGAGAAAATGTAGCGTAAGGCAGAGGATTCAGAACTAACAGGTCCCTCTCAAATGTCAGCACCTGCACAGCTCTCTTCATCCGGTACCGCGAATAGATTGTGCTCGTCATCCCCGCTGCTCTGTGCCTCTTTTCCACTTCTTACCGCATCTTCGATGTCTTGCTGGAAGGGAAGGTAGCCGCACATGCCTATATAACCCCCAAAGAGAAACTCAAGACTGAGTAGAACCAACAGAGACATAGCGCACCCTTTACTGAGTCCACCGAGAATTATATTCGGAGTAGACACAAGCACCATTTCTTAATTCAACCGGGGACTGAACTAGGCCTTGAATCTGTATCTCCTTGCGATTTGAGGGATCCGGAAGTCGTGCGACATCGAACCACTGCGTGAGCTTCTTTCGGCCAAACTCACTTGATTGCCTGTGTTTGGTCGTGGGGAAGACAAGACGAGCACCCGAGAGCAGCTCTTGAAGCGTCTTCCTGTTCTTCTTTTCCTTGCCATTATATTTCGCATGTGTTAGAATGGGGAATTATAGCTGTAAATTGTTAAAAGTTGATGGCTTTAAGGGTCATCTGAGCCCCCGCATAGGGTCACTTAGTATCACGGCCTATAGAATTCTATAACAACGCGGCTCTACCTAAGTACAACTTTCCAGAAGAGCAGGGAACAAGACGGAGAAAAATAAAGGAAAGAAAAGAAAGAAAATCTCAGAGCGTCTCGACTATTTAACACACAGACTGCCTAGAATCGCATCAAGCTCTATTTTGGGTGTGTGATGATGATATCTCATATTAATGGTGGCCTTCTCAGCTTACCTTTCCGAATCGTGTAATTGTTTGAAGCATTTCGTCGCCGGCAGCACGACTGTTAAGGTCGATTCCAAGTTGAAATAATATTTAAGTAATTTCTAGTGTAGCCACCAATATGGTCGCAACTGGGCGTGTCAGATGCCGGGTTCCTCTTTGGTATTCAACTGCCTAAAGACGCTATAGGTAATATTGTTTCGATATCTTAAGAAAGTATCAAACTTCTCTGTTCTCCCTCTATACACGCTGACGCTATATTGCCACAACCGAGCCTATCTCAAACAAAAACGCGATGCCAGCACCATCTGCAAATGGAACAGCGAAACCCAGCTCGATTAGAGCAACAATGGGCCGACATCGAAACCTGAACCAGAACCAAGACCGTTCTACTGAAATAAATGTACCGAATGGGTAGAATTGCATATGGAAAAACCAGCCCAAACTTAAGGATCGCCGAATTCGCTATAATGGGGTCGTAAATCGAGGGCCGGTGGCAAGTTCTTCCGGCTAGGAAGATTTTTCTGTCTTGGTATCGTCGCTGCTGGTTTGATCGGGTTTGCTACCCTCTTCAGAAGGACTTTTATCTTCTTCGTTGCTGGACTTATTTTCATTGATCTTTTTGGCTATTTGGTGTTCTGCCCAATAGTACCGGTCTCTGAGCTGAGAGGTGAGATACTAGCATCGTGATTCATCGTGCTCGCTCTCCCAATTGCGGGCAACCACCCGCTGCTCATAGTATCCTAGGGCCCGGCTGTACGCCAGGTAGACGGCTTCTCTGAAGTCATTGAGGTCGGAGATGCTAGCGTTGCTACGTAATTGGAAATACCAGCCTTCCATGGCATGGTATTCTGATCGCATCATTAAGTCGAAATTCATTTTCAAGAATGGGCGAAGAAACATTGGGGGATAGTAGCAGAGTGGTGGTATGCGAGGGGTTGTAACACTGATATTGACGATGTTGATAGAAGTTGGGATGTGATATGCGACTTTTTGGCACAACAACGTTGGTCACGTTCTGTGTTGATTTTGTTTTAAAATCCGCTATGAAGCTGCCGCATTATTCTGCGCTCTATAAAGCGTAATGACCAACCGTATACTACCTAGGAGACTACATGATAAGGTAGTAGCTAGGTAATGGCTCTTGCCCTTCTAATAAACGAGGCAATGGCCCTATCCATTCATCTAAACATGTTGTTTGACCCCGAACTACCTAGCAAGTAGGTAGGGAAGGAAGTATCATGCCCTAACGGTTATGGTTTCGCCTTGTACAGAATCAACGGTTATTGCTCACTGACTTTGAACTCAATGGGGCCCGGGAGCTGGTGATGGTGATTGGTGTCGTAAGCTAGGCTTTCTGTTAGTCCGAGAACTGCTCAATCTGGTGTGAGTCAGGCTAACGCCGGCACCCGCACGAATGAAATGTCAATATCTCGAACCGGGTTGTCGTCGATTATCAACACCGTTGCCTGTCTCTAAAACAAGTAACTCAATACCAAAGTATATTATTTATCGCCAAAATCACTGCTATATCATGTTCTACCGGAACTATAGGTGAAAGGGATTATGCGCTGTGCAAAATCATTCAACGTTAGCATACTATGGTTTTCACGGGCACGTAAGATGTCGTGATAGATATCGCCAAGTCATACCTATCAGTGCTTATTTGCGCCTGTTTGCGCCATTTGAAGGCTTAATACGCTATGGCTTTACTGGAAGAGGCAAGTTAACTCGGATGAACCAATCGAATCCTATGGTAGCCTGTAATAGGAACCCTACCTTTTCAGCCACAGCGCTATAAAGTTTACTAATTACGGTTATCTACAGGCTATAGCATATCTGATAGGTGAGAATCCGCTAGGCAGGTACCCACCAATACCTCGGTATCTGATAGACATCTGACATTGGCCATTGTCTAAGCAGATCTATCATTACAGATGACCGACTAGGAAAAGGGTAGTAACTATCTGAGAGTATGTAGTTTCTTTTATGGCATATATTTCTCACCAAAGCCCAGAAAAGACAAGAGACTAAACAATTGATAAGCTTTCTTGATCCAATCAGTGGCCTTGGCCTATTCTGTCCCTCGGGTTAACCCCTGCCGCAGCTGACTGCATTAGCCTCGGCGAACCCCAGCTTTTGGATTTGCCTCTTCTGTTGACCTTCCAGAAATGTATACCAACGCGAGCTAGCTGGGTAGCTATCCTAGCATCACCCTTGCCACTCAACCAAGCGGATGAACCGATAATGACGAGCTCTGGCTGAGCTCTGGCTAATAAATTTGCAGAGGGGAATATACACAGGCGAGAGGCAAGAGCTTCCAATTTATACTGGACCAATCAGGGCCACGGTGGCCCTGCAGATCCCACAGCTTGCAAGGATGGATGACCATTGGATAGCTGCGGTATTACAGGCATCATAGCACGCGAGGAGCACGTCGATCTATTGCTATCGGACCCATCGTACGTCCAAATCCACGGGAGTACAAGTAGCTCGAAGTGCCTCCGCCGTTGTTTATCGCCTCCTTTTCCTTCATCCCCTCTGTTCTGCCCATCGCCATTACCATTGACAAGCAGTTGAGCTGATCAACCCAATTGCAACATGGTTGGTGCCACTGTCTTCTCGGCTGCCCTTATGGCGGCCGCCCAGGCTGTCTTCGCGAGTCCTGTCGCCCGCTCCGGCTACAGCGTGAAGGACTCGCACAACGTTCCTAGGGATTGGGCAAAAGTTGCGAGAGCACCAGCTGGCCAGGTCATGCACCTACAAATCGGACTGAAGCAGAGTAACTTCGCTGAGCTAGAGAAGCAGCTATACGAAGGTATGCATGAACACCTTCTCCGCACCTGTCACTCAAACTCGGTCGGCGATCTGAGATATTGGATGGCCTTATTTTGCTAACGATTTATCCTAGTTTCGGACCCGGCTCATCATAAATATGGACAGCACTTGTCTGCCGATGAAGTCGAAGAGCTTGTCAAGCCAACCAAAGAGACTTCCGATCTCGTCCACGAGTGGCTGGGTGATAATGGCATTGTACCTTCGTCTTACAGTGCTGCCAAGGACTGGATCACCGTCACGTTGCCAATTAGTGACATTGAGCGGCTTCTCGACACCGAATACCACATCTTTCAGCACAAGGATGGGTCTAAAGTAGCACGGGCACCGTCGTGGTCCCTGCCAAATCACCTACACGATCATATCGATACTATTCAGCCCACCAACTCTTTCTTCCGCGTCCGTAGCCACGCCTCCCAATCTTTCGTGGACACGGGTATTTTATCCGACCCTAGTCTTAAGAGCTACCCAACAAGCCCGGAAATCGGCGCTGTTTGCAACACTAGCTCTGTGACGCCTCAGTGCTTCGAGACTCTGTATAAAACCAAGGGATACAAGGTTGGTATTGCAATTATTCTAGCAAGTATTATGTGAGCTAACAAGGAATAGCCCCGCGCAGCTGGTCAAAACAAAATTGGGTTCACCAACTACTTGGGCGAGCACCCTATTCGCAGCGATGGCGAGCTCTTCCTCAAGAAATACCGGCCCGAAGAGGTCTCGGTAGCTCGTACATTCCCTCAATTGACCCTCGCAGGCGGCCCTGGAGATGGACCCCTGACGCCCGCGGAGGCAGAGGCAGGTACGAGCAAAGAGGCTAACCTGGACTTCCAAGCCATTTCCGGTATTTCGTACGGAACACCCATTACCAGTTACTCGACTGGTGGTTCGCCTCCTTTCGTACCATCAAACGGCACGCAGGATAACTCCAACGAGCCATACCTCGTCTGGGTCAACTGGCTTCTCAGCCAAAAGTCGATCCCCCAGATCATTTCCACCTCGTACGCCGATGATGAACAGACCGTCCCGGCATCTTATGCTCGACGCGTGTGCCAGCAGTTCGCACAAGTTGGTGCTCGTGGAACTTCTCTTCTTTTCGCTAGTGGCGACTCTGGTGTCGGTGCTTACGGAACATGCGTTAGCAACGATGGCAAGGATCAGTTCCTCCCTGAATTTCCACCATCGTGTCCTTTCGTTACCGCAGTTGGTGCTACCAAGAACTTTGAGCCTGAGGTTGTTGCTTATCGGCCTGCCTTTGTCGGCCCCGATGGTGTAGCCCACGGAAACTACACGTCTGGTGGAGGTTTCAGTAACATCTTCGATATTCCTGTGTACCAGGCGAAAGAGGTCGCAGGCTACGTCAAGGGTCTCAAGGGCAAGTACGATGGATGGTACAACAAGAAGGGTCGTGCGTATCCCGATATCTCCGCCCAGGGTCTTTACTTCGCATACTTCTGGAACGGCACTGAAGGAACCATCAGCGGAACGTCTGCATCCACTCCTCTCACGAGCGGTATCTTGACTCTGGTCAACGATGCTCTTCTGGCCTCGGGCAAGCGCCCGCTTGGCTTCCTGAACCCCTGGTTGTACTCTATCGGCTATAAGGGGCTGAATGATATCACTCAGGGCAGCGCCGTTGGCTGCGGAGTTGACGGCTTCCCGGCTGTGAAGGGCTGGGACCCCGTGACTGGTCTCGGCACGCCTGACTTCCCCAAGCTTGTTGAGCTTGCTGGTGCTAAGCTATGATAGGCAGGCTTACGTACTACGCATGTAGATAAGAGTATATATCTATCAAACCTGTATATCCAATAGTTTCGCGACGCTTGACTTCACTTGAAAGCACGTGTGAATAAATTGTGTATAGGTAGATTCCCACAGTAACTTCAACCCTCCAGGTTTTCTTGACTTTTTTACCTGAGTCGAAGGCTCAACGTAAAAAGTAGTTGCGAATTTTCTTACAGTATGCTGTGGTCATTATAGACGCCCTTAGTTCCTAGTACAAGAAGATACCGGAATTAATTATCCCCAAGTGGAATTATGTAAGTGGCTGGAGGAAAGGGATTGGACCCATAACATGGACACTGCTACGTCTAAGTAGGTAGGAGGTAGGCATTGTAAGTTACTTTCATTTCGCTGTCAGCTATTAGGTCTTGATATGTAGAAGGAGCAACTGTTAGCGCAAGAGGGCGTGACATATTGAAATGCATGGAAAGAATAGGTGACCGCGTTTTCTTGTAGCCGCAATCCTGGCGTGCAAAGGGAGTTACGTATAACGGAAAGTGCTGTGTAGGTGAGTTGTTGGTCAACATACGCGCCTCCTTACTCGTGCCATCCAATGCAACCCGCCTGATTTCTCTATCTAGATTGAACTATTGCTGCCGCGATTGCGCCTTCTTCCACCTCCTATCCCTCTGCAACTGACTAGGTAGGTATTGTGTAAGCCCTATCTCTCAGACTCTATCATAATAATACTTTCACAGTTGGAACTGCACTTTCTTCTGTCCTCTATTTTTGACCAACGCTGTTTCCTACGTCAATATGCAGGAGGTGCCGGCCGCTGCACAAGCCGCACAAGCTGCTACAACACTGATATACTGGCAAGCTTTCGCAGCTGAAGGTTCAAAATTAATGACGAAAGAAGCAGAATTGAGGTCAAAATACGAGCAACTTTACCCATCGCGTCCTCTTGAGGATGTTCGCCAACCTAACCCTCTCCGTTTCTATGGGCCTGGACCTGACGGCAGAGTGCATCCTCGTGATCCACCAGTTGGTACTCTGCACTTCGCAAGATGGAGACACGAACTCGAGGCGGTCCAAAATCCTGAGGACGGTGGATATCATAACGAGAAGAATCCCCTGAGAGTAATCAAGGGCCAACAAAATCGACCCACGTATACCACCAAAGGTAATCAGGCAACCAGGGAGGTCAACTACTTCCTCTGGGAGAAAGTTACTGTTGATTCAATAAGGGAGGCTAAGATATATCCGGGTCCAAAAGCCACCAGAGCAACCCACGAAGAATATCTATTGAACGAGAATGACTTCAATGACACAGAAGACCAGAAATACACGGTTCCGATGGATTTGGATAATCGCCAAGATGAGGATCCTAAGAAAATCTATCCCCTCGGTTACCAACTTCTCAAGAAGTGGTCCAACATCAATGACTACGCGGAATGGGAGGAGGGCATGTGTCTAGGACCTGATCCGCGTAGCCCTGATGCACTCACGAAACACCTTGGATGGTAGGGAGCATCAATATTAGTGTTGCGAGGCTTGTGCTCACGTACTATACCAGGTTTCCAAGAAGACTCCGCAAGACCAAGGCTGGTCTTGGCGCTGACCCCCAAGATGCCATTTGGAATGAAGTTTTCCATGGAAATCTCAACGCAAAACCCAAGGAGAAATTTGTCCCGCCGAAGGCCAAATGGTCCGAGGATCCCGATAAAGTCACAAAATTGACTAGCTCTAGAAACTGTCACGTGGTACATTATTCTGGATTGTCCAACGATTAACGAAATACTGATTACGGGATCTAGATGTTCCAAATCGTTTCGAGAGACGCTCTTAAGGTCGGCCTTCCACTCCCAGAACCTGATACGCTCAACGCCCGAAAGATTTGGTTGGATGGAAGAGGTCCCGAGAGATCTATTCATAGGCTTACCAAGGCCGTAGTGGCGAGAAAGCTTATCATCAATAAGTCTACACTCCTAGTTTCGCCTGCAGTAGAGGTGACGGCGGATACAAGATCCGCAAAAGGGTTTGAAGATCCCAAGAGAGAAAAAGTCGCCGCCGAATTCGTAATAGGGGCAGAAATCACTGAAAATGCAGAGCAGAGAAAGGGTTCTAGAATGGAGTCAGGAGAGAATAACAAAGAAGAGAAAGACGTAGGCCGAAAACGGAAAACTACCAGTCGAGATGCGTCAAACGAAGAGCGAGAGGCGATTGAAACAAAGCTCAAGGAACTCTCCATAAATCCTGAACCTGGCCATGAAGGCAGAACACCAATCGTGATCTACTCTGCATTCCGGTCCAAATTTCTTGGGACCCCTGTCACTCAAGTCTTGGGCTATGAAGGCTAGATTGGAGGGTTAGTTGTGTTTACTTTGAAGCTGCGTGTCTAGAAATGTACAAGTAACAAATGTTGAAGATCAACTAGCTTTCGATTCATTTATCGTTACAGACGGAGCCGGTATGGATAACGTTAGGAAGATGCAAGTAAGCTAATAGGACAATCCCAGCCACTTACTTAACCATGCTTTAACTCTGGTTCGGTAAGATATTCTTCACGACGAACAGTATCAATCTCCTTATCTTACGAGTGCAAGTGGGTGATCGAATGCTTCCAATAAACTTTACCAAACACTATGCAAATGGTCCAGAGATATTGGCACAAGTTCATTTGGTTATTTATTAACAGTACAAGCTCGGGACGTCTTTAAACTGACAAGTATTGGACACCCCTCGTCTATTTGCGTCCCTGATTTTCATGAGTCGTTCTCATTCGTCATGCCCGTCCCTCCGCTCATTCCTTCATAACCCCCGTTGCCCATTATAATACAAACGCCCTGTGTCCACTTCCTAGAGACCAGTAGACATAATTTTGTCGCCCATCATACATCGTGAAAGAAAAATACAGTAGAAGGAAAGAAAAGTGTCCAGCACGCGTTTCTGTGATTGACCGCCTCATTCACTGACGAACGCATCCAACAGAAGATTCGCAGCTGTGGCTTCGTTTTTACGCCTGTATCGCCCTTAGCCGTCCTCCAAAGCGCCAAGCTTGAGCCGAATCCCATCGTTTATACACTCAAAAAGGACAAGAAATAATTTCACGCCCTCCAATGGTCGTGAAGAGGCTTTCGCAGATGAATCGGTACATATATATCGTTGTTCATGACTGGCAATGCCATCAATCTACCCCGTGGCCGAGGTCTTAGTCTTATCATCCAAGTCCGAAAATAGTCGAATAGCCATTTTGCATGTCATGACAAGGCAGAGCGAACTAAGAGCAAAGACCCAGGGTTGAACTCTTGTCGGGACCTGTGCCTGAGAATTCGTGAATGAGATTCGCTTCAAGTGAGTCTCGATTTGTTTACGACCTCTACCATGAGGCCTAGTTGGTAAGAGACAATTATAGAGAGTAAGGCTCCATACCCGCGTCTTGCATGTACTTGGCCAGTGCTTCTGCTGTGAAAATACCGTCTTCATCCCTTTCGTACTCCTCTGCCATATTCTGACTCTCTTCGGCTTTTGCGGTCTCGTTTTGGGCTGGCGACTGTACCGGATTTTCCGAAAGAGAGCCGGTCCAGGAATTGGGAGAATGTTGCTCATCTACAGTCTGGCTTTGAGACAGACTCTCGGGCGTAGTGTGGTTGGAAGAATTGAATGAAAGGGTCGAAGGAGTATAGCTTGACACCTCGGGCGTAGTGTAGTTGGAAGAATTGAATGAAAGGTTTGAAGGAGTATAGCTTGGTATCTCGGAAGCCGGAGACTGGAACTGGTGTCCACCAAAGGAGTGACTTGGTTGAGAAGCCTGGGTGTAATGATTACGCGCATATGGAGACACTCTATTATTTTCGCCGAGGCTCTGAGGCGTCTCATAGTCAACTCGTCGTCTCTTGTTCCCTCTCGCCGCGCTAGGGTCAGAGACCGATTCTTCAGCGTGCTTCTCTTCAGCTTTAGCTCTGGCAGATTGCAACCAAGGCTCTTTTTGCTCGGCCGTCATAGCCTTCCACCTTGCGCCGAGGATTGTGGCTGAGGGGTCAGTTAGAAGATTGCTATCAGGCAATCTAGACTCAGACTCACAGATCTCCCCGCATGTGATCCCTGGTATTTCTGCCTTCAGAGCAAGAGACTGTTGAGATCTGTAGACTAGGAATCCATTTGGCGATTTCGTCTTTTTGGGAAGAACCATTGGGTACAAGACCGGCACATTAAAGCCTGGAACCATCTTCGCTTCACACGCCCAATGAATCTTGATGTTGGCTAGACTTGCGAGATATACTCGATTATCGCATCTTGAGTCTAAGTAGAACTCAACCTGATGGCCAAGGACCAGACTAGAGGTCACGAAGAACATTAGCAAGACGATCGAAAGGAATTTCAGCTAGTGTATATGCGTATGAAGGCGTCGTTGATGTTGGTCACGTATCGAAGATTTGGGAGTATGACCTGAGGCCACGAATCTAGAAAAGCATAACACCTACCTAGCCTGGCGCTTCGCGGTAGCTTGGCTCTCTGCGTCCATGAAGTTGAACATTCCAGAGGGGATCTTGACGATCTTGGTGGTTCCATCAAGTTGGACTTCAATCTGCTCAAGAACAGAGTCCAGGGCAACGCTGCTGAAAGTCTTGGTGACCGACATGTCTGAGGTATTGAGTGTTGACTCAGGTATCCTGTCATATCGACATTAGAAGGGCAAGTCACCGGAGAGGAGAGAAAGTTTCATTGCCTTACAAGAGCTTTGCAATGATGGCTTGTGAAGAGGTCCTGCTGACGGTGCAGACGGGGCCTTTGAGTGTGTAGAGTTGTTTGGTAGCTTAGGCAGCTCGTTTCGCCTCCGGAAGATCTCGCGGCAATGAACGGTGGTGAAGATGCACTCTGCAAGCTGCGCAGGGTGAGCAGAGTTGCGTGATGTGCGTGGAATAGTATGAAGAGTGTGTGCAAGATGATGCCAATGATAGCGATGTGAGAGACAATGAGTGGATGTATTGTGAAGCTCACAAGATTGCCAGAAAAGATGATGCAGAAGAGATGGAGGAGAAGAAGTTGTAGAGAGTGGGAAGTAGAGTGTTTTATATGTTATGAGAAGAGCCTCATCAACATCTAAAGCTGCAACTGAGCAACCAGGTGGGGCTATTGTAGTTAGTAGTGAATACAAATGCTGTGATCAGTATAACTGGCAGTTAAGTATTTTGTATTCACTACAAGTGTGGTACGCGTTGATTCGTTGCTCACTTCAATACAGGTTGTGAGAAGAGCCTCAACATCTGAAGTTGCAACTGAGCAACTAGGTGGGGCTATTGTAGTTAGTAGTGAATACAAATGCTATGATCAGGATAACCGTATAATCAGGATAACTGGCAGTCACGTATTCTGTATTCACTACAAGTGTGGGTACGCGTTGATTCGTTGCTCAATTCAACACTGTATAAACACGCCCCTCTAATTGACAACCAAGTTGCAGTTGAGAGCTAAATAATTTAAGCATTAAAAAAGCTGCCTTCTAGTATTACGTGTTGCTCTTGTTTCAAAAGCTATCTACGAAGTATTTGTGCTGTCCGGAGTCGGATGCCGTGAAACTTATAGCGTCAATTAGACAAGTCCAGATTAAGTAGGCTCATGTCAGTTGAGTCTATCAATCTCTCTTAACTAGGTCAGGTAATAATATATTGCAAAGGCAGTCATCTTTTGAAGCTGGGATTAGGCAATATATCTGTTAAGTAAGGCTAGTAGAGCAGTTTCCTGTCTGGAGCATCCTGCAACATCACTTGAGACTCTTGATGTTATTAGCTATCATATAGTTAAATGCTAAAACCTGCTATTTAGTAAAAGAAAACTCGCCCTCAAATCAACAATCCTGCCCCAACTCCCTTTTAAATCATGAAGCACGTCGTTATCCGAGGAGCAGGGTTGAGTTCTCCAACACTGCTTACATAATGGGTCTCGGTATCACGATACTGACCATGGGCAAGTACGGGTAGCGGCAGGCACCAAGACGCCCACCCTGGTAGTTTACCGAAATGGTGTTGTGATTGTTGTCCGGGACACTAAGTAGTAAAGTATGTGATTTCAAAGCTTGGAGTATAAAGCAATGGTATGTACAGTGAATGGATAAGAGCCTGCCTGTCCATTTGATTCACTAGCCTCACTGATTCCAACTCATCTTTCATCCTACTCTTTTCTTGGGCATTATTCCTCTAGGTATTCTTTTCCTTTACTATTACTGGCTTCCGCTACTCGTTGAATATTATAGCCATGGGAGAAGTAGGCTAAGGTATGATCTCTAGGCGGAATGTGTTTCGCTCAATACTCACTCATAACACTGCCAGATAATTTCGGATAAACTCCTACGAGGAGAGTTGGGAGGGCATAGAAAGAGAGAATAAATAAATCTTTAGTTTTACTCGTGATTATATCGAGTTGCTTGGAAATGGCAGAGGTTATTATTGGTAAAAGTAGGAGTCGGTATGCTGTGCCATCGTATGCACTTGGTGTAGTGAATGTCCGTTAGTGTCTGCAATCTTGGCGAGTAACAGTCACATATCTATTTTGGCATTATTCAAATTAGAAATCACTTCATTGGCCTCAAGAGATGCTTGAATCATCATCAGCGAAACGAAGAGACCGATGCCGTTCCTAATATACAGAAATGTGGTTTAGACGCGGATGAGTGACCATAACTTACTTGTCGTTCTATTTTATGAAGAAGCGGAAGAAGGCTGTGGGCTCGAGAGACTGTTGAGAGAGCAGGAGCAATATTAAATACATTTCGGATGTTGGTAGTATAGCATTCTTTAAAAACAACAAGAAAGCTGGATTTGGCAGGAAGCATGATGACGACTCAAGTTATAGTAGCGGCTGAGAAGATGGTTGGTAACCAAGTATTGATGATTTAAGATCTATTCATCTATTCACAAAATGGAAGGCAACATAAGATCAAGAAGGGAGTACAAGTTAAGAGATTTTGTTTGCAGCTTAGATCGTTAGTAATATTTGGTGACAGTGTTCTCAGTAATCTATGCCAAACTTAGTTTAACTCATAATCTGGAATTCAGGCAATCATGATACTCGATTTTTCATCACAGTCATCGACTTTGATATCGAGGATTAATTATAACAAAAAGCTTTCTTTTAATGTAAATCCAACTCAGTCCTTCCATGCCGTTGGCGACTTGTGCGCAACTACAAGCGTCGAGACCCAATCCAGGTTCATACCAGTATGTAAACTTCTAATTGGAAGAAGTGTCGTACCGAATAAATACGGGATAGACAGTTCTTGATGCTGGCTACTGTCAAGTTTCGGTCTAGAGGGAGACGGGATTTACACACTCTCTCATGTTGTGACCAAATATGTGTCAACCCATCCAATGCCCGGGCACTTGTGTGAATAGGCACATCAACATGCAGCACGCGTGTGACTAGAAATGGATTCATTCATGAAATCGTTCAAGATATCATATCCCTTCGGGGTCACAGGTTCGAATCCTGTCGTTGCCGTGCCATCACTAGAGGTGTAAGAAAGGAGTGTTTTATTTTGCTATCTCAACTGTCTTGGCGAATCTGCCTTATGTTTCTATTTTCATCTTTTTAGCACTGAAACCACCTGCCGTCACGTCATTACCGAATCTGTGGAACGTGGCAGGTGCCCCGCAGCGATCCAACGGCTTCTTAAGCTCCCGTTGCCGATCAGCCCTACAGACAGAACCTAAAGTACCTGCGTTCAGGTTGAAAGAAAATGTATCTTGCTATTAACCCTTTTCAACAACTGCTATATAGTATTTCAAGAATCAAAAACCTAATTGCATTGACATGCGGGGTTTTCTTTTTCCTTTATTTTTTTGGTACACGCTTCCTGTAGATAGATTTCCTTGTCTAAGTACCTTTTCGATTTTTGATCGGTTGATGGTCAGCCCATGAGCTGAGGTCGGACTTCGGACTCGGTTTCCCGTCCCCTGTTACCCTGTTCATTACCGGAAATCAGCTCGGGTCCGAAGGGTTTGTTGTTGCTCTCAAGAAATATTTAAGTCAACGAAGTTTATCTCTCGACTATGTTCAAATTCGATTGTTATAATCATTCTACAGATTTAAAGAGGTACCTTCCAGATCGAAGAACCTAATACGACCCCACTATTATTTAAGCCAACCACAGGAAAGGAATTGGGGTAGTCCGACTGGAGACCCTTCATAACATTCCATCCCATAACCCTTCTGTTTGACATTTGCTTGATTCTTGAATCTGCCTCAAAATTTGAGTTCTAGACTTCTCCCTTTGGACCACGAGCTGCAGAACACACCGAAGATGGCTGCCAATACCATCGCAACAGGCCGACTCCCTACCTTATTGGGAAGCGTTGCACTAGCTGGTATCGGAATAGGCGTCTACTCCCGATACCTAACAAGTGTTGCACACGCAGACAGCGGCGCACCCCCAAAGGCGTTCGGTAGCGGGCCGGCCTTCCTATCCCTTCAGCTGCAAAGCACTGAAGTGGTCAATCACAACACGAAAAGATTGCGGTTTGCTCTGCCAACAAAGGAGCATGTTAGTGGACTTGCGCTCACATGTAAGCGTTTCGTCGTTGAGTAGAGGAGTACAGGGAAAGATATCAGTAACTTACTAGCTATATAGCTGCCCTTCTGACGTATTCTTGGCCCAAAGGGTGCATCCTTCCTTGTGTGCGACCTTACACGCCCATCACAAGAAGCGGTAAGTTTACATACTCATGATCACTGAACCATCTTAATCGTACTACTAACAATTCTGTAAGACGAGGCCGGTGTGCTGGAGTTGATGGTTAAAAAGTATCCCAACGGAAAGCAGAGCACCCACCTACACTCTTTACGACCGGGAGATTCTCTACGTTTCGTAACCCCGATTCCAGGATACAAATGGACGCCAAACAAGCACTCTGACATCACGCTTATTGCCGGTGGTGCCGGTATCACACCCATGTACCAACTGATCCAGGGTGTATTGTCCAATCCAGAAGACAAGACCCGTATAACCCTGGTGTTTGGTGTCAATACGGACGCTGATGTGTTACTAAAGTCCGAGTTCGAGGATTTTGAACGTCGGTTTCCAAGTCGTTTCAAAGCCGTTTACACCGTCAGCAATCCTGTTCTAAACTCTCCCTACCCTAAGGGTTATGTAACAAAAGAGCTCTTGAGTAAGGTGGTGACCGCCACACCAGGAACAGAGAACACGAAGGTGTTCGTGTGCGGTCCGCCAGCAATGGAAAATGCGCTTATCGGAACTCGGAAGCAGCCAGGCATACTGGGGGAGTTGGGATATACTAAGGATCAGATACATAGATTTTAGTAAGAAACGGCTATACGAAGACTGTGATGAAGGTTTGTTATGTACTACCAGATACCCGAGTAAAGACAATATAAATGCATGTTTGTATCAGTTATTAAAGGCAGATATAGACTGAAGATAGTAAAGAAATTTGTCATGATTGGCGCTTAGTTGTCCGTATAGATTGGAAGCGCGCAATCCAATAATTAGCCCTGCTTTTAGCTTACGTACTTACTCTATCAGGGATCTCGCGCGTCATGTTCTTCATGTATTCCAAACGTCTGATGTATAAACTTACGCAACCTCGGCTAGTATGTGAACAAAACAATAATTATAATATGACCGAACGAAGCAGGAATCGATTGACTGGAAAATTCTATCGATATCAGACGCGTCCCTATATTAACTTTTCTTCGGCATCCGCTATGAAGACAATGATTATTACTATTTTGTCATTCACATAGCTGCTTTTAATTTACAATAGAGACCACGATTTTGATGTTCGTCACAACGGACAATCGCACTGAGAATATAATGGGCCGACTCAAGAAAGGTATCAAGACTCAGTCAACCTCCCATTTCACTTGTTTGCAGCGGTAGTAAGTGCCTTGTGTACTGCTCTATACCATCAGCGCGTTGCGTGTCTGACTGTCTCCAGGTTAAAGCTATATCTTATTTTTTTTTAAGGTTTACTGTGTATTCAATCTAACTTGTCAATTAATATCTTCACATGCACAAAGCCACTCCGGCTTTGGGTCTTTGGCAGAGCTATTGAGGATCCAGTCAGCTCAACTTGGGGCTATCTGAATCAGGTGAAGATCTGGTACAACTCAAACACTTACCTTGAGGCTGAAATTGTGACAAATAGTTGTCCAAGCTCTATGATGACTCTTTGTAACATGAATATTGCATTTCCTATTACGATTTCTTGAGGTAGCAAGGCTAGGGAATGCTATTTGTTTTTCCGTGCTACGAAACCGCACGATCAATGAGTTCACAGTTGATAGATGAGTTTAAGACTGAGAAACGGAATGTAAATGACGTATCAATTGGCATGAATTATATCACTAAAGAGTACGAAGTAGTTGTACTCCACGTACGGATCTGGGCTAGGATCTATAATAGGTACCATCTGGGCGATCTAATATAAACATGATAACAATTTAGTATTGCACTACCCACACTATAGATTTATTGAGCTGCCCCTAAAAGCGGATTTTGGTTTAATTGACTATCTTGGATCCTTTTAAGGAAACGGAAAAGCTTAAGAGAAAACTAAACACAAGTGGCGGGATTGGCACGGCGCTACCAATGCTTGTTCAGCGGCATTTTGTCTTGGCCTGGAGCTAGAACCCCCGCATTTCCCAATCAACTCTAGACCCTAGTCGGTACAGGTTCGCGAGGAATGCTTGTGCGGACTTGGAAGGTGGGTGATGATAGTGGCCCGATAGTCAAAGAGTGCCGCCCTGTTGTACGCTTTTGTACTACGTGCTGGAGAGCCAATGACCTATAGGATGGAGCAGAACTTCATATTGCTATCAGGGTGCCCCGTTCTGTGCCGAGTTACTGATAACCGGGCATGCGTATTGGTGACAGACCATCTTCGATGCGGGCGGCGATAGATAAAGAATTGCCAGCTCCTCCTGTCATCTTCGGGAAGTCAGGCCCCTCTGATCACGAATTGGACCCAGCTAGGCGACGAGCATCATGGGACTGTTATTCAGAAGATCAAATCTCGAGCAAGATGCGGGCTCCAGCTCGTCAGAGGACAGCCCACCGAGGCATTTTGAGGAGAAACAACAGATGGTAGATGCTACTGTAGCAACTGCCGACCTCGAGAAGGTGAAAAAGGCACACCAATGGGACCCCAATCTCCCCAAGGAAAAGCTTGACGCTATCGACAAAGCCATTGAGGATGGAGACGCGAAGGAAATAGTAGAGGCTGATATGCTCTTCACTGAGAATTCGCCCTACGAAGAAGTTCGCGCCGCAGTTCGCAACGTTGATGGCGGCGAGGTTGCCAACACCGTAAGGGCTTGGGTCATTGGCATGTTCTTTGTGACCATCGCTAGTGGAGCGAACATGTTTCTCTCTATGAGAAGCCCAGCCATCAGTATGTAGAGTGCTTCTCTCATTTCGTGACCCATTCTATTCCTGAAAGCAGTAGGACCTAACTCGTAGTCTCTTGCAGATTTTACGGCCATCGTTGTTGTATTGCTGTCATACCCAGTGGGCTGTCTTTGGGCTGCCACCATGCCGACCAGAGTCTTCAACACATTTGGTGTCAAATGGACCTTGAACACTGGACCATTCACTATTAAGGAGCACGTTGTTATCACGTTGATGGCGAATGTCACACAAGGCTATGCTTACAGCACTGATGCCCTACTTGCACTCCAAGGAAAGCCATTTTATAATGTGAATTTCGGCTGGGGATTTGCTCTTATCTTTACTCTCAGCTCGCAACTCATCGGTATCTCCATATCGGGCCTGTTTCGCAGATTCTTGGTCTGGCCAGCTGCTATGTTGTGGCCTAATCAGTTCTCCAAGACGAGTCTCTTCTATGCCTTACATGATAAGAGCAAGAGCGCCGAAACAGAATTCAATGGGTGGCGAATCAGCCCGTACCGATACTTTTTTTACCTTGTTGCTGGCATGTTCGCCTATTACTGGATTCCGGGCGTGATATGGCAAGGACTCTCCGTTTTCGCCTTCATTACTTGGATCAAGCCCAAAAATGTGGTATTGAACCAGCTGTTTGGTGGCTATACTGGTCTTTCTTTGATTCCAATCACCTTCGACTGGACTTACATTACCGCATATCTGGACGACCCATTACTGGCACCGACGCATGCTCACGTAAATACCCTACTTGGTTTGGTCTTGTTTGTCCTTATCCCTACCATTGGTATCACCTATTCCGGTGCGCTGTGAGTTGACAGATCTTTCGAATATCTTAGGATGGATATGAGTACTGACGGAAATGAAGTTATGCCCAGTATCTGCCAGTAGTGACGAGTCAAACGTACGACAACACGCAGTCCGCGTATAATGTCAGTAAAATTCTTGGCGACCACTTCACTTTCGACCTAGGGAGGTACAAGAACTACTCTCCCCTATTCTTATCCCCCACATTAGCTCTGAACTACGGGCTATCATTTGCGGCTTTAACAGCTGCTCTTGTCCACGCAGGGCTATTTCATGGAAAGGAGATTTGGTACCGATTTAAAGCCGCGAAGAATCAAGAACCCGATATTCACATGAGAATGATGAAGAATTATATAGAGACACCGGACTGGTGGTATTTAGCAGTGCTATTGGGCTCGATCGCCTTCGGCCTCGGGACTGCTCTTGGCTATGATACTCAGCTTCCATGGTGGGCTTTCTTTGTCTCAGTCATTCTCTCTCTCGTCTTCGTGGTTCCTACGGGGATGGTGATGGCGATATCTAACATTCAGTTATCTCTTAACGTTGTCTCCCCATTCATAGCGGGTTTCATCATCCCCGGCAGGCCTATAGGTGTCATGATCTTCAAGGTCTTCAGTGTAATTACTCTCGGCCAGGCCCAGGTGTATAGCGGCGACCTCAAGCTAGCACATTACATGAAGGTACCGCCGCGAGTCACGTTCTGGTGTCAAATTATCGCGTCTATCTGGGCCGTATTTGTGCAGGTAGCCGTGATGAACTGGACTCTTGGACACATTCCCGAAGTTTGTTCTCTGTAAGTAAACCGCGAATGATGGCCATTTTATCGGAATTAACGCTCAAATTACTGTAGTACCCAAGCATCCCACTTTACTTGTCCAAATGGCCGCGCCTTTTTCTCCGCTTCTATCGTATGGGGTGTCATCGGCCCTCAGCGTATGTTTGGTCCAGGGTCGCTTTACGTTAACTTCAACTGGTTTTGGCTGGTCGGTGCCGCACTCCCGCTGCTTCTCTGGGTGCTAGTGCGGAAGTTGCATGTTGATTTTGCGCGTCACTTCAATGCACCTATTCTTCTTGGGGCCATGGCTTGGCTTCCTCCGGCAACACCGCTATCGTTCTCTACCTGGGCGATCACAGGGCTGATATTTAATTATGGGATTCGTAAACGGTTCTCGGCTTGGGTATGTGTACCGTACCTGATCCTTTGGTCTTCTTGCCTCGTATCAATGGGGCAGGATTTAGAGATTTTAACTAACGCGTTTCAATATATAGTGGCACAGATATAACTACATAACTGCTGCTGGCCTCGACGCTGGACTTATTATTGTTACTATTATCGTCTTCTTTGCTATCACTCTGCCCGAGGTTACAATACCACAGTGGTGGGGAAACGTGGCTGTCTATGAGACTGTGGTGAGTATTCTGAGAAATTACACAAGAGTGGACACTGACGAGGCGAACTAGGATGCGTCTTATTCCGCCATTTTGAAGACAGTTCCTGATGGCGGAACATTTGGGCCGGCAACTTGGTAATAACACCTGGAAACATATTTGGTTTTTGATAATGATGGCTGTACCAACTACCACTGCACCATCTCTAGTAATAAAACTGAGCGAGGCAACTTCTTAGGAACTTCATCGACTACCAATCACAACCTTGATTGTTGCTAAAGAGACCTAGATCGTAGCCTATTACCGAAGTGCCATCAGGGTCATCATATTCAAATTCAAGAAGACAGATGAATATTCACGCTCGGTAAGTGCCAAACGGTTGGTGTGTCAGGCTTCTTTGGTGTACAATCAGTCTGACTAGGTAATTTGACAAGTGCGGGTGTGTTTTCTCGAAGCCAGTTTCACAAAATATAACACATTGCTATCAGAGCAGAACTTGCTATGACGTGAACAAATCTGAAAGCAGGTAGTGGTACTTGACACATGTTGACATGAGGACACGAAAGGTGACCGTCAGACGCAAGAAGAAGTGAATCGATGATCTGGATGCTGAAGATTGGTGATGAGAAAGGGGGTAGGGTGTGTGTGTTGAGTGAAAGTTGGTTTGTCTGAAGACTGAGCTACATGTAGATAGGTACCTACCTAGGTGCCCATGTTCACAATGCACGCCTCGCTCTTTCCCCAAGCATTCACTCTTCTGGCGGCCGTGGGTTTCTCCGCAGTTCCAAACAGGGACCTTATCCACAGCTATCCCCGCTAACGACGTAGTACACCATTATCGCCGTCGTCAAATTAACTAAGTACGTTACTTTCTGCGACTTCCTTTACAAACTTGCTTTTCTTGAATCATCAATCACTTCTGTATTACTTTGCCTGGTCCTGCCCGCACTTTTTCCGTTCTTACCTTGTATTCCACTTTGACAGCTTCACTGCTTATTCAAGATGGATGACCAATTTGGTGGCAGGACAGACGATGATCTGTTCGCCGATGACTTTGAGCCTGTTAACGAGTCTGCCGCCGAGCCACGGCCACAGACAGAAACGCCCGCCAAACCAACACCAACTCCGCCTACTGAAGTTAAACCTGCAGCCAGTGCTCCCTCGACCGAACCCTCGCAGCCGAATCCTGCACCCAATGCTCCCAGGACACTAGCACACTCGCGACACGCAAAGCCAGCGCACCAGCAGCGGCCGCGGAAACAATCTCCCAAGAAGGCCGCGCCACAGCCAAACGATGCTACAGCCACCCCTTCCAGTGATGTCCCGGTCCCCTCTGAGCCTTCTTCCACTACTGCCCAAGCCCCGACAACAAGTGCGCCACGTCTCGGTGCCAACACAGCGCTCGCAGACCGTCTCGCCTCTGGCGCAAACCCGCGCACCAAACTTTCCGACTCTGAGCTTGCCGAGAAGATGGAGCGTATGCGCATCCTATCCGCAGAAAAGGCGCGCAAGTTCGAGCAGGCAGAGCAAGACAGTCGCTCGCATGCTCTCGCCTATGAGAAGGGGATGGAGGAGGCACGGCGACGCCGCGCAGAGGAGGCTGAGCGCCGAAAGAGAGGCGAGGAAGAGAGACGACAGATGGACCAGGAGCGCGCTGCGAACAGAGAGCGCAAGCTGAAGGCTATGGGTGCGCGAGAGGGTGGCTGGGACGAAGGCAAGGCGGCAGACGACGAAAAAGATCGACGCGGTTTCAGAGGCGCAAACGGCGGCATCCGTGGCGCCCGGAACTTCAGGAACACTGATGGGGAGGAGCCGATCAGGGAGTTCGCCCCCGATGAGTTCCGTGGCCGCGGCCGTGGTGGTAGGGGACGGGGCGGTTCGAGAGGTGGTCGAGGTGGTCGGGGAAGCTTTGCTGAGAGGAACGCTGCTGATGGCGCTTCGTATCACCAACAGCACCAGCAGCAGCCGCCGCAGAAGAAGAAGCCTGAGCAGCAAGCCCCTCCGACTGCAGACGATTTTCCTGCTTTACCCCCCTCCACTGCGAAGCTGGATACCACCAATACCGATACTGCCAAGCCTATATCCTTGTCGCCTGGTGCCAACCACCCACCGATAGGGAAGTGGGATGAAGAGATGGCTGCGCTCGACGACTAGAAACGTCACGTTAAGCCATGGAAATAATGAGTTGGCTTAGCTGAATATGGATATAAAGAAGGATAGGCGAAGGCACTGGACGCCTCTTGTGTCGCCGTGTATAGGAATGATCAGTCAGGAAACATGTCACAATGGTTGCGTTCTGCTTAACATGTCTAGGTAAACACGAGAGAAAGGCTAACCAGCGTGTTTTGTCATAATTGTAATTAGAAGCGTAGTCTTACGCGCTTTATCCTCGATACCAAGCATCCAAGCAACAAGTCTATCGGGCGTATTCGTACAGTGATATCATGCAAGTTTGCTTCAACCGTGCTCCTGCCTAACCCATATACAACGCCAAAACTCCGAAACATGCGTGAAGGATGAAAGCTTTCGTTTGACAGCGTTGCCCCTTTACCAGCCGCCGCGGAATCCTCGACCATTTCGCCCCCCGTACCCACCGCCGCCGCCTCCACCACGTCTAGGCCCCCTAGGCCCGCCTCTCCAGCCGTCGCCGTCGTCGCGCGGACCATCATCCTGCATCATGGGCGGCGGGCGTCCGCGACCCCTTTCCTTGGCCAGGGCGTCGTATGTCTTACGCATCTGGGCGTAACCGAGGTGCATCTTTCCATAGAAATGATCGGCCAATCTGCGATCGTTGTCAAGTCTTGACAAGTAGGCCCCGCAGACGTCGCAGACCTGCAGCTTCTGATGACCCGACGGACCACCAGTGTCGCTGAGGTTTTTGAGCTCGCGTTCGCGTTCGGCCTTGGTCTGCGCGGCCTGGCGCACGCGGAAGAACTCTTCGTAGGCACGCGACACCTCGCCCAAGTCGCCGAGGACGCGCACCTCGTCCAGCCCGCAGTCGATGGTAGCGTTGAGCTCCGAGATAGTCTTGAGCAGCACGTTGGTCTGGCGAATCTCATCGGGTGTCTTCTCCAGTCGCCGTTGCGCCGTCTCGATCCACCGGTTGCACTCGTCGATGTACTTTTGCAAGTCCCGCAGGTAGTCGTGCTCGAAGCCGTATTTCTGCTTCGCGGCCTCGGGCATCGCCTCGTACTCGGCCTTCAGCGACTCGGCGTGCACCTTGGGACAAGGACCCACGTCCTTTTTGGTGTTCGTGAACAGATCGTGCGGACATGTGCCGACGAGGAATGAGCGGCATACTTTCGGGTCGGTTAGAGAGAGTTGGGCGGCGCGGGATGTCTGCGGTCCGCCCATGAGCTGCTCTTTGGTAGATGTTAGTTGCTGGGGGCTGAGCGTGATGAAGTTGCAAGGCTATACGTACCGAGCAGCTTTCGCTGTTCTGCGGCCATGATCAAGGAAGGTATTACGGCAGTCCTCGGAAACTTGCGTAGTGGGAGATGCTGTGAATTGGAGAGTGAAGCACTGCTTCGTTTCTTCCAGGTCAATTGAAAAGAATTGGGCCTTTTGCGGGGAGCCAATCGGCGCATTTCGCTAGGTGCATAGGTACAAACGCTAGGTAGCTCAAGGACCCCTACCATGCGCTAATCGCTGTAATCCAACCGCCAAATGCCAAGATATTGTAAAATGTACCGCTGGCGAGTCTGGTGCAAGGACACTTTTCCAGCTGTTGTTTTTGACCACCTGCGAGTTTTCGGGCCTTCCCACTGTCCTTCAACATTCGCCCGGGTCCCCAATGGACCGTAGACATACAGGATGCGCTCTTTTCTTTCTTACTTGATACCCTTACTGTTCCTTGTCTTCGACGTCTTCGCTTCCGACTACCATGAACAACTAAACCTCAAGCCGCTGCCGCAATCGTCCCTCCTTGCGAGCTTCAACTTCCGATCGAACACTACCCTAACGCAGTTCGCCGCGCACAACTTTCGATATTTCCCCAGGTCTCTGGGGCAGATCCTGCAACATGTCGGGACGAGGGAGCTGCATCTGAGATTCAGCTTGGGGCGGTGGGATGCTGAGAGCTGGGGCGCTCGTCCGTGGGATGGTACTAAGGAGGGCGGTACCGGCGTAGAGCTCTGGGCGTGGCTGGAGGCCGACACAGAAGAAGAGTGCGTAGGCTTGTCTCCATGGTCTCATGCCCTGCTAACGTGGAATTCAGGGCCGATCACAAGTGGCTTACGTTGACGAACGCCTTATCCGGCTTATTCTGCGCCTCTCTCAACTTCATCGACGAGACTCGAACGACGCGGCCTGTTATGTCCTTCCGACCCGAGGGCGACCACGGCCCTGCCATTGATAGGATGCATCTACTGCACGGCGTCTTGCCGCATGAAATTGTATGCACGGAGAACCTGACTCCGTTCCTGAAACTGCTGCCGTGTAAGGGCAAGGCTGGAATCTCGAGCTTGCTTGACGGGCATAAGCTATTTGATGCAACATGGCAAAGCATGGCAATTGATGTTCGACCGCTATGTCCCCCAGGCCAGGAATGTGTCTTGCAGATAGAACAGACTATCGACATGGTTCTTGATATTGAGAGGTCGAAGCGGCCAAGGGGTAAGTCGGGTTCCCTCATTTGGCTCCCTCTTGACTGACAATCTCAGGTAATCCTATTCCGCGGCCACCACCTGGGCACGAACTCAAGTGCAATGCCTCGAAGCCGTATCATTCAGGCGACACATGCTTTCCTTCTGACTTCGAGGCAGGCGAAGAATGGTCTCTAGACCAACTTTTTGGCAAGTACCTGAAGGGAACATGTCCTTTGACAGATCCGGATGTACCCCCAGTGTGTATACAAGTCCCAGAGAGAAGAGACATATTCTCAACTGGTGGTGCCGTTGAAATAAAGAATCCCAATGGGCCCTCGCGATGTTATCAAATCTCACCAGAAAGGGATTTCTCAATGATTTTACCCCGCATGCCTCGAGATGGTGATAATCCCAAAACGACCGCTGATGAGCATGTCCAGCCGGGAACTCCGCTCCTGTACGCAGAACGCAGTTTCACTGGGCATGGACAAGAACGCGGCGGTGTTCAGTCCATCCTTACAAACCCCAGTCCCGACACCGAAGTTGAGTTTGTCTACATGGAAAGCTTACCATGGTTCATGCGTGTCTACCTTCACACGCTTAAAGCTCGCGTTGAAGGCACATCAGGGACGAAAGACGACCTAATAGAAGAGATATATTATCGGCCAGCTCTTGACCGAGCAAGAGGTACCCAGCTGGAGCTACGCATGCGCGTACCTCCAGCTAGCACCGTCTTTCTAACGTACGACTTCGAGAAGTCTGTTCTACGCTACACAGAGTATCCGCCGGACGCAAACAGAGGCTTTGACGTCGCAGCCTCGATTATCACTATCCTCCCTTCTACTTCACCCAACGCCCCACCTACATTGCAAAAGACTTCAAACTTGAGGACAACGAGTCTCCTTCTCAGCCTTCCCACTCCTGATTTTAGCATGCCTTATAACGTCATTATATTTACCAGCACGGCGATTGCGCTCGCCTTTGGCGGACTATATAACATTCTGGTTCGCAGATTTGTAGGTGCCGATGAGGGCCCAGAGGAGGTTGGTGGCCTGAGGGGCAAGATTGCTCTTTTAGTAGCGAAATTAAAGAGTGTTACTAAAAGGAAAGTCGATTGATATTCTCACTAAAGCTAGAAGATAATAGACTTTAAAGTTATGATACGCTGCCGGGATCATTTCTCTCGCTTTCATCTCTTCTATTTGACATGCTTGGTAAAAGAAGTCTGATTGTGTTACTGGTCCTCGCAGTTGTCATGCACTTACTGAGATGATGAAGTTCAAACACGATATTCAACATCGAGCGCGAACCAAAGGAAGCCGTATGAGACCGTTTAAGTACCACAATGCTTTCGAGTCTTGAAATGTCCTGAATTTTACTATACATAACCTTCTATGCTAAAGAGAGCTATTAGGTGAATTTATACATATACCGGGCCAGCCTAACGCAGTGCACACCTCTGATAGGCCTCGAGATCCAATCATCCAGTGTTATAACACACTGATCGCTGACCTTATACAAAACTTCTTTCTCTAGTCGTCGTGTCCCCAGACAATCCTGGCGATGGCTCCTCTGCCTCCATAATATTTGAAAGCACTGGAACTCTCCTGCCTGTTGCCTTTCTTACGATCCTAAACAATCGCCTTGAAGTTTCACCAGCCTTATTCGGCTCAGCATCTGGATCATCCTGCTGCGGTGTCGACTCTTCTTGTAAGGTTCGGTGTTCTGTAGCATTTAAGGTGAAAAGCTTAATTCTACGAGGCCCTGCCTTGTCTCGTGCTAATGCTCGCAATATTGGAATCGAAGCAGCCATTATTGTAATTGAGGTCTCGGCAATTGAGAGAATTGTGAGCTGAATCGAGCTATCTGCGAAGAGGTTTAGAATGAGTTGTTCAAAAATGACGGATTATGATGGATCTTACTCAGGTCGGACTGGATTGTGCCGGTCAGAGCGAAAATCTTTATAAGTGAAATTGTTCCTGCTCTGTACACTGATTTAGTGGTGGCTATGCAATATCCATGGAGGCGGGGGATCCTACAAAATACCCAGGCTCATGGCGCAGATGGCACCGAACCGCTCTTTTCTACTCATATTCATGTTCCATATGATTTTCCACGGCAGAAGTGCCAATAGAATGTCCATGATCCCCGAATAAGCTGTAGAGTTGCAAGTTAGTAGCTTAGAATACTAGCCTGTCACAGGGATCTCATACCTGCAACGAAGGTGTTGTATCCAATTAGAGTTTCCCTCGGCCAGCATGATCCAGGTATAAAGATATAGAAGTTCTTCTCTACTGGTGTGCACTGCACCCAGTTGAAGATAATACTAAGGCCCACAACAGCATTGACCGTAACGATAGCGAACCATACGACACACTTCACCCACCCGTTAGAGATGCGAAGCAGGGTCAGTGCGAATGAAGTCTTGCTGATGGCTGCAGCAAGGAGAGAAAACAAGCCAGATATGTATAGTATGAGCAATATGCGCGGCCAGTTCATCGGAGAGACCTCGAGCAGCGGTGTTGCCCATCCGAGCGATATTGCAACAGATGTTGATGCGTTGGAGAGTACGACACAGATCTAAAGAACTATGAGAACGAGGTCACACAATACGTTCATTCTTATCTTTCTTCCTTACCCAGGACTGCAACACAGACTGTCAGTAAATTTTCACTCTGGTTGAAATAAACCAAGGGTTTACAATGACGACTTAGCACCAAGGTAAAGATCGAGCTGTTTTGAGAAGGCCAGCTTTTGAAGTAGTATTAAGGAAAACGGGCACCTGGTTTGACTTACGATTGTCAAAAAATGGTCATCCCACCATAAACCCCGATGTCGTCGAATCTTAAGATAGAGTCGCAGAGCCAACCATCCTGCCGCCAACGTAGCTAGAGACCACAGGCACGCCTCAACCGAAGGCCCGAAGTCGTCAGGGGCCGAATCGTCTGTCAGTTCTGTCGCGGGTATCACCCTTTCCTGAGAAGAGTCCAGAGCCGTATCGTTGTTCAGGCCCATGATAGCAAGTCAAAAACAAGTTGATCGGCCTTCAAAGATTGCCCGCTCTGAGGAGCCTGATATCATCTGTTGTTTCCGAACATGAAATGAAGCGGGAGAAGAGATGAAAATCCCTTGACGACATCTTGGCCGGTGGGTCCAGCCTTATAAGGCCTGGGCCGCGGTGGTTCTCTACCTAGATAGGTGAATCGTGGAGGCGGTGATGGCGAGGCGCGGGTAGGATCATCGCCGCCGAGACACCATGGGCAGATGAAACTGCCTTTCAAGATCGAGTCCGGGGAAGACAACAATCATGCGGGGCAACCGACAATTTCACAGTAGCAGTCTCTCACTCCTTGGAGAGATGATTGTAGAGAGAATCATGCCTAGCTACGAATGCATAAGGAGACTAGAGATGGTGTATGGCAAGTCGGAGAATATGCTTGATCTACGGTCATGTTTCGGTCCCTGGGCTTCTGCAATGTCACTTGGTCTTATAGCAGCCCAGACTATACTTGCATTGCTTAAGAAGTGCTCGCAATGCGGCAGGGTCTACAACTATCTTTACAAAACTCGTGTGTCAATCTACGAGATCTAGCTGTATGTGAGTATAGGTGTGAATATTTGCCTAGTGTAGTTAAAATAAGTATCACGACAAGTTGGGAAAAAAGGGGGTAACAGATGATACCTAGTACAACTAGTTAGGGGCCCCACACTTGGACCGATGTTGTTTGCGTCTTGCGGGGCCCCATTTGTTCCCCGGAGACGGCCAGCGTACTTTGTAGATTGACGAAAATGATCAGTAGTCCAGACCTTGCCCGTTTCGCATTGCGCTCGGGCACCCCGTGATTGACGTCTGTGCCCAGCTTGAAAAGCCGCATATACTGTTGACGATAGATTCAATATGGTGTCACGCTTTTATAGGCTATCCTGCCAGATCTCCTTTTTTTATGAGTCTGTGTGTATAGTTGTTCTATGTTGTTGAGAAGGCCACCCTTAACGCTAGGTTTCCACCCACCGTATTGCCCAGAGCAACGACGACGATCAGGTGTAAATCCAGGATTCGGCCGGGCCAGACCAGATGAGCAGGCGACTCATTGTTCATAGGACTTTGTTAATTGAAATGCAGAATTATTAGTCAGTTTGAATTCGGAGCTTGGAAGTTAGAAGCTAAAGATGAGATCGTCAACAGGTATTGTATGTTATGAGAGCGATACGTATTATGCAGTTTTCGAAGCGCAACGGTAAATAATCCTTCAAATATTTAAATCATAAATCCCATTTTTGGGTATCGACTGATTCCTCATGAAATATGGTGCTACACAGAACCTTTTTTTTGCTCTGTACGGAAACAATGTTCAGAATTGGAATTCCGTTCTCTGTTACATATTGTATCATTTTCATCGGACCCTGTGCGAACATCATACTTGACTTCCTTCCCTCTCGTAGTATTATATATAATACTTATGCAAAAAACCCTTAGAGAGTCTATGTTACCTATAGCTTTCTGCTTTCTGCTTTCTTACAAATGTTGAAGCATTCGGTCATAAAAGAGTACAACTTGTTGTACACTACCTTGAAAATTATAACTGATTACTAGACTCTCATAATATCAGCGTAGATTGTGTATCTCCTGTACATGTGCTAATGTTATACGCGTGTGAATGGAAGCCGAAGAGCAATAATATCCACGTACAACAGCCGGCAACACCATCACCGTGGAATCGTTATTACAGACAAGTACACGTGCAAAACCACATACCAGCGATCTTTAATTAAAATTATACTTAGCAAAAATAAGTTATTCGAAAAAGATGTAGTCTATTCCTTAACATCTTAGAGCTTCATACCAAAAACACAATCTCAAGGAGATACATAGGCCTATAGGACGAACACAGCCGTAAGCATGAGGCAAGTCTATTTACATCATTCAGTCTTCTGTAATCATAGCGTTCTCTTACATCTCGTGAACCTCGTATTCTTCAACTAGCAACAAGACCGAATCGAGACAAAGCATATGAGTGGCTTTGCAACAATCGCTGACCGCCTCGTATGTCCTAGACCTTCCATCTAGTCATATGTACCCTCAGTCGATGCTCAGCCTTGGAAGGCCCGATACAAAAACAAGGAGCTAAGCTAAGCTGACTAGCATTGATTTACGCAATAGTGTTGAAATCTCCAGTTAGAACATATACCGCTCAACGCCAAGCATAGTGGTGGTGTGTTGGAATCCGGCCGCATCATCCGCTGACGGCTGGAGGCATAAGCGTCATCGGGCTGCGGACAAGTCAGTGGCGTTATAACGGCTACGAATTGTCCGGACATATAATATAGGACTATTTTCTCACCTACCAATGAACATGGCCGTATTCGACTGTCGGCTACTTAGATTGCTAATGCGGCTTCAAAAGGCTACAACACAGCCATCTCGGTGACATACGGAAATTCATTATGGGCTCACATGGTCTGACATGATCGCTGATCTCTCAGAATAAGCAGAGAGTCCTATTGACTTTAGGACATGAAGTTGGGGTTTCTATTAAAAAATACCATCTAACGATTATAAAAGGAATAGACTTCCCTCATCGTTTTACTCTTTTCAAGCAACATAAGCAAGCCTACCCTGGATCATAACTTTCAACATCCCCTTATTACAATCTAAACCCCAATCTCAGCCAGTATGCAGTTCTTTAGTTCTCTCGTCTTCGGCCTCGGCCTCATCGCTGGAACCCAGGCAAGCCCCGCCGAGAGCCGTGGAGTTGCTGTTGTTCATCTCAAGTTTCACGGCGGCCCTGCTTCATACGACCTCTATGTTCCTGAGGATGAATCTGTAGTCCCAACCAGTACGGCCTCCAATGTGATTACAATATTAATCAGCCTGCTAATATGTCACATAGACAACGATATCTCTGTCAGCATCATCGATGTTGACACTCCCAACTACGATGCCATCTCTTTGTGCACCTTCAATACACCAGGCCAGAAGGCCTTGGTAGGCTCAACCACTCCTGAGGGTGTCAAGCAAATCACTGTTGGGCCGCCTCAGCCAGTTCTCAGTGTCAGCTGCCGCGCTAAGTGAGCGATGTCTCACCCCATCTACCTGGTCTAGCTTGTTCATCCCTTTTACCTGAGGCAAGAAACTCTATACACGACAGTTCGAACGTGTGGGATAAGGTGGAAAGTATGGGTTAGCAAGTCGTATCACTGATAAAAAGGGGGGTGGGTCTCTTAACATGCATCGTATCAACGTATATACTTGGCCATTTTTGATAGTATATATATATGAGATTCACCAGACTCGAAGGCTTCAGCCGTTAACTGCATGAACTGACAGCAAAAATAATCATATTTATCATGTAAGCTGTGGAATTGGGCTAAGTACCACGAGCATTGGCAACTGGGTGACAAAGCCTCAGTTTTCGGAGTTCCATCAACCATCATATAATTTCTAAGATATCGGAGTGAATATGATGTATAACATATCTTGAGATCTGAAGAAGATATTGGCAGTAGTAATTACCTCTTTTGGTAGTATTTATAGAACATCTAAAACTAAAAAAGGATTATAGGTAGATGTCTCTAGACACATGATAGATTGAGCAGGCAAACTTATGGATATAGCAAGAATTATTATCATAAAGTCTGACTATTCGCCCCGAGCCCGTTGTCCCAACATGTACCCGTGATCGAGCCGTCGAAGCACTGCTTAAATGAGTTACACTAGAAATTCGCTATTGAAACATACTGGGTTATGACAAGTAGACTTTCGACGTCTATTAGTAACAAAAGGCTTCCAATTCATGCCAAATCGGCTGCCTAAAACGCGCGAATATGTTTGACTAAACTAACAGTACAAATGCGAGGGTAACGACAGGACAGAAAACGTGGGATACCCTCCTCTTACCCTCATAACAGAAATCAAGTAGTTTGCTCTATTCAAACTAAAATGACTTTAAGAACTGGATTGAGTCAATCTCTCATGTAGGTATCTTAAACCCTGACATGCGCAGCTTCTGGAAAACCCCCTGGGGATCATACTTCGTAGCTGCAGCCCTAATCTTCTCAACAGACTCTTGACCATACGATGTAATTGGGTCTTGGTCGCTATAAGCATAATTTAGATACCTCCAATCCCAGCTTAGCTTCTCGCTAGTCGCAAACTCGTCGACAGAGTCCAACCACTCACGCATAAGAGGTAAGGCAGCCTCCTCACTCTCGGCACCTGACAAACTTACCACAGCATTGAACAAGACCCCATTTCCATCCTTGACTCGTTCCTCCAGTCCCAGCATGTTGCCACCATTTGCAGCAGCTTGGCTGATCATGGATCGTGTCAGTGGCTGGAAGCTGCCTGCAACGAGGAAGAGTTCCTTGGACGAGATTGCTGCCTCGATGCGTGGCGCAATATCGTTAAGCTTGTCCACAGCATACTGGATTACGCGGGCGTCATTCTTATAAGCGCTGGTTTTCCAGATATTCCTGAGTATATCAGCGACCCTACAGCAAAGCTTGAAGTTACTGATAGCACTTACCGGTAGCCCTTTGCTGACATGATTTCGTCTGTAAAATTTCCGACAGTAGCAGATCGCAGATCACTGCTAGTCATTCTCGGAACGCTCTTAATGCCATCAAAAGCCGAAGTAGAGTCGTCATTCAAGACGTTCGCAATGAATGACATGACGACCGTTCCTATGCTAGGTATGTAACCCCATACGGTATAGGCATGACTTGCCAGATCTTTCGATTGGTTATCGACGAATTCGACGAAGGCCGCGATGGCGTCATTAGTCGACTCAGAGCTATAAGTAAGAGAGCCCCCATATATGTGATGTTCAGGATTGGTGTACTCTATGGTCTTCATGTCGAAGCGAGTCACTATACCGAGATTACCGGACCCGCCTTTGAGAGCAGACCAGAGGTCTGCGTGATCTTCGGCATTGGCGTTAATAATGCAGCCATCCGCGAGAACGACCTCAAAGTTTATCACGTTGTCGCAAGCCCATCCATATGACGCTGACCAGAACGAGTTGCCTCCTCCAAGGATGAAGCCTCCAGCTCCCACATCGCTGTCTCGTCCGCCAGTGACAGCCACGCCGTACTCGGCTAAAGCCTCAAATACCTGCTTCCAGCGACATCCAGGTTGAATAGAAGCTATCTTCTCTTCAGCGTTATATGTGATAGTGTTCATATAACCTTTGCGTCGTTAGCTAAGAGTTGTACTAAATCCTCTACAGTTGAGCGGTGCTCCATTGCTCACCTAGGTCAACGGTAATACCATTTCGAACGCTGTTGGCGCCCGGAAACACTCCATGGCCGCCACTCTGAATTCCAAAGGGACATTGGTGCGCCGCCAGAGTCCGGATCACTGCTGAAACCTCCTGAGTCGTTGACGGCAGCACAATACACCAGGGCTCAAGTGCGGCGCTGATAGAGAAGTACGACTTGATGCGATTCAGGTAGCTAGGCGTTTGAGGGCTGTACACCTGAATGCCAGGAAACCTACTAGAGAGGACATTGCACTAAACGGCGTATTAGAGTGTGGCAATGGGTTCAATATGTGAAACGGGTACAAACACAATCTTGGCTGAGACAGGTCGCGACTACTACGAATGCGGCAAGGAGCCAGCAGCTTAGAACAGATACGGAGGGGTCTCTCATACCTTTTAGTCGTCGGAATGGATTGTAGTTCCAGCAAAGAACTTAGACAATCAAAAGTAACATAGGAAAGCCGTTCTTGGCCGTCCTCATGAGCCCACAAGGATATGAGCGCTAGTGGCGCATCACGGGCCCTTCTCTGATCTAGGCATAGAAATTGTCGGTGAAAGCTGGCTTCCGTGCCTAGCGGCTGATCAGCGAGATAAGGTTTGAGTGCCAACGTGAAGTTCTTCTCTACATACTTCGTGCTACGACATAAGCCAATCTGGAAGTTCTCCACTTTCTCTATTTTCCGTTTGGCGCATCGTAACGAACTGACTGTAACGAAGAGACATGCTTTTGTAATCTCGTGCTTGTAGAAGCTCTCTCATTATAGACCTTAACTATGTATTATTTTCTTGCTAAACTGAGAGGCACACCAGTCTCCTCACTAAGACCAACACCCATCTTCTTCAATGCAGTCAGCGGCTTCATTTTAGGAATGCTTTGAATGGAACATATCGGCAGCTTTCCAGCCAGCACTCCTTTCAAGACGAATATTGCATGAGCTGAGGCTTGTGACAGCGACTTAATCGAATGACTTCCCCCAAACCTCTAGCTGTAGGAGCCTCCATACAACTCCCCAAGATTTGTAGACAAATTTCTACCTTAACCATTCAACGATGCTTATCTAATGAGCAGCAGAGATCTGAGATATTATGACCAAAGGTTATTTATTCAGTGGCTATCTGTGGCGCAATTGTGAAGTCTAGCGCTTAATGGGATTTCTAGCTGCCTAGAATCGGATAGAAAATTGATAAACTATATTTAGTGGTGGAAATGACAAAAACTAGGTATATAGTAGTGAGCATTAATGGACGAAACGTTTTTTAAGGCCATCTCCATTGGGAGTAAGCACATTCATCATCATTGGTACTTATCGAGGTATCCCCGGCGCGACGCCCTGTTTCAGGGTTACGAATGTGGCGGGGGTAAAGACGGTTTCGGCTACATCCTTTGTTCTCTCATACCAAGTTGAACCCGAAACTGATCAATAGCTAAAGCGCCTAGCCTTATTAGAAAATGACTTTTTCCCAGAGATTTTCTTTCCCTTGTTGACTGCCATCAGTAATGAACAAATATTTTCGAGATCCTTGCGCGAGGTCTAGGATACCGCCGTCATGTCGCTATTTTCGGGACCTATCGATATGGACTGGGAGCAATATCTGGGCTTGAAAAGTGAAGTATGGTGGCATTATCGAGTGAAGGGAATTCCTATAGCGCGGAATGCAGCCCAAAAAGAGGCGATATATGCAAGGTACGATATGGAAGGCATTCCGCGGATCCCGAGCGCCGATCCTCCGAGATTCTTTGAGAACTGGCAATGGAGACGAACCAGGTATTTGTTCGGGAAAGAGACGAACAATGTATTTGATGGACCGTCCAATGGTAACGAAGATCCGAATTCACGAAATGGCCGTGTTCGAGCACGACGTCGCGAAATAGTTGATCACTTTGGACAGCAGCGTTATGCCGTGCAAAAGATTCTAGGGGTAGGAGGTAATGGTATTGCTATCCACTTCAGAGATCAAGGGCCCTATGGCATAGTTCCTGGGAAGGACTTCGTTGTGAAGGTGGCCATCTCAGGGTGGCAATCAGAGGAACTTGTAGAAGAAAAGAGGATGATGAGGGTAAGCTAAGTGACTGACTTGAATTAAGTAATTTACTAACTTTTTATATTTTCCTATAGAAAGTAAAAGGCTCCGCTCATTGCGTGCAAATTTTTGAGCCTCAGGATATCGGGATGCCTGAGGAAGAGCCGGTAATTTTACCGCTCCAAGAAATCGATTCAAGCACAGATGGCGACTCAAGCGGAAATGAAAGTTTGAGCCGCGCAGAAGTGCGTGGAAGGCACCGGATTCGAAAGCGCAGGGAACGTGGCGCTCGATACTGGCAGAGAAAAGACAGGAGAAGGAGGCTCCGAGGAAAACAAATAGACGAGGAAATACAAAGACAAGAAGAGAGAGGGGTAAGAAAGGACTACATCATCATGGAATATCTGCAGAATGGCAACCTAGCAGACTTGCTTACCAAGCTTAATGAGCACGAGCGGGAGGACGGCTTCTCCTACAGAATACCCAATAGAGTGCTGTGGGGATTTTGGCTCTGCCGTAAGTGGAATGACTGAGAGAGGTTGCGGAAATGGAGAAAAAGTAATGGGCAGTCATCTTACTGAAAAAATAGTTATCAGGGCGTGCATTGCCATGGAATACCCTCCCCGAAAGTTTCATCCCCTCCGAAAGAAACCTCAACCTACTACTCAGAACGCCGTCGATTTCGTGCACGCGAAAGCCAATAAGATGATCCGTGACTGTATAGCATTGGGAATTCGGATTCTGAAGCCAGGGGAGCGAGAGCGGCTAGAAGATGAAGAAAGGCGACGCGAAAGTGAATACCAGCAGCTTGAGGGCGATCTTATCGAGGATCTCCCAGAGCGGCCGGGTGGACCTGATGAGTGGAAATTGGAAAGACGGCAAAACATGGTACACCGCGATCTTGACCCAACCAATGGTGCGTTTATCACCCGAATGAAAGAGGGCGTAGACTGACAGTATCGGAGTTTTCGTTAACGGCCTCGAACTTGACGAGCCATCAGTATTACATTGGCAAGAAACACGAAAGACTAAGTGGCAACCAACGGACTCTGTCTATCCAAGCCCGGACGCCGTAAATTCTGAAGAAAAGGAGTTTAAAAACATAGGCGTCCGACCTGATAGAGTTGCTCATGAACATTCACTTGTACCAAGACTAAAAGTAAAGTTTCCCGGGAGTCCTGAGAAGTGGTAAACAAGATAGCTGACATAACAACTTATTACTTAGTTAGGGGATTTCGGACTTGCAGTATGCGTTAAGCGGGAAAAGACAAAGTGCGTTGTATATCTGATAAATTCGAGCTAATATTTTCTGCCGTGCTTATTGTTAATAGTGACTATTACCATGCCCTTCGGCAAGGGGGCAAGCATGGAGACTATCCCCCCGTAAGTATTCGTAAGTATTGTAGCTGTCCACAAGGAATCTAATAGAAAGTTATAGGAATACTTCACTCAAGAATGGGATTATATCGAGGCGGACCGATATGGAGATCAACTCGCTGATTCAAGGACATGTGGATATTACAGCAATAAGATGAACATCTGGAGCAGCGCATTAGTACGTATAAAATCAACTCCAAACCAATTTCTCATTGTATACGAAACAGCGGGGCGAGATCAGAATACAGCCCTATATTATTTCTACGTAAACTGCCGGTGTGGAGGCGATGGTAAAGCTTAGAGCCGCGTGAAGCTGTACAACCATCGCTTCGTATCCAGCATTGTCTCTTATATTATACTCACAACTACGTATTTGCATGCTTACCAAATGTCACAGACAATGTGGCAGCTAATTACTAAATTTCTATCGCCACTACCACCGGCTCCCCAGCCTCCTTATGATGAACTCGACAACTACCCTCCGTATAATATAGTTGGGCAGACTGATATGGACCAAATATTTAACGATCCAAGATATGCAGATTTTAAGATTTCATACTGCGCCCTGTTACGGGACCCAAGAGTTCAAGACTAGTGTGTATTCCCAAACATAATATCCTTTCTCATTTGGCATTATTTACAACACGAGCTTTTCTTCCCAGGTCAAGATAACTTTTGAAAGCTCTCCGAAAGTCTAGCTGACTCTAAATGATCTAGCGATTGGGTTGATGAAAAACTAAGGGAGACGATTTTCAAATGCAGTGAGTAGTTAGGCGCTCCATTTCTGCCACGCCCGTTCATTCCCTTATTCATAGGAACAATTATCCGCAGCGAAACAATTCTTGACTGCTAGGTCAAGCACTCAGTGCTTCGAGACTCAGCTAACTAGCTTTTGCTAGTGTATCACCGGCCTGATGACAGGCCGTCTTTGGACGAGCTACTGTCGGAGGCCGAGAGAAATGTCGAATTAGATCTCTCAGGCGAGTCTGATGAGGAGGTGAGACGTTGGATACAATACTGGTTCTTCGATGCTCCCAGTGGTGGTAAACCATCTCGTACAGCGCCAGGAGGACAGCCGTCTGTTCCTCCTGGAGGACAACCGTTTATTCCTACTGGAGGACAACCCCCTACACGCCCAACGGGACAGCAGTCAGCACCTCCAGGAGGACAGCGACAGATGTCTCCACTACTTCTACCTACATCTCCCATACCATCCGGCGCGGAACCGGGGCTTACCGCCATAATGCAACAACGCCTTAATAGACTTCACGCAGATTTTCCGAACGGTTATGATCGGGTTTTCAATTCCGCGGCCGGCAACCTATGTGGTCTGCTTGCACTTAGAGATAGCTTAAAACACCAACTGGGCTTAAATCCTACGATTAACGGCGTTACACACCATATCAATAGTCTCCCGACACTGGATGAACTAACAAATATGCGTGAGGATTTTCCAGAATAATTTTCTTTTTGTTTCTACAACTTTCCGTTTTGTTCATGTAGGCCTATGAGCTTATGATTGTATATCATGTTTCAAACCGTAACTGACTCAAAAGCTTATAGACGAAAACCTGCTGACTAGCGGAGCCCTTAATCACACTATTGAGGCTGCCTCAGACCTAGCTGCACGGAGTAACTTCACTGTGGACATACTCTGCGCTCTTCTCACCACATGGGCACAACAAGTAAACATTGAGTAGGTAATTTCTTTGGCTTTCCGGTCTGTACTGCATCAGCATACGAAATCGCTTTATTGCTCCTTCGCCCCCAACATATCGTGAAAATCATCTGACTTTCCGTTATCTACAGGCTAGAATTGGTGTGTAAAGTACGGGGTAAAAGTGAACTTACTATTCTTGGATCGCCCTTTGCCAATCCCAAATTCATCTACATCTATAACGATAATTCTGAAGAGCTCTTTCAAGAACTGAAAATAAAGACGCTCAATCATTACGAAGGGCTGAAACCAAAAGAGGCTCCCCTGCCACCTTTGGATAACGGCAATGATCTCCCAGATTATGAGTCGGATTCTGACAATTATTTTCTCCCTCCTTGATTACGAGTCTGGCTAGCAAGACGGGTTCATTCGTTTTCGAGGCTTGGTAGTGAGCAGCACCCGCTGCACGGGGATTGAATGGTGAATGTTCTTCTCACGGTGGCTAGTTTGAATATAATAATTTAATGTACTTATGATCCTCTATTCCCTAAAATATCCTCACAATGTGCCGATCAGAAACTTAACGCGTACGAACCAGATTGACGTGTGGGATTGTACAGCAAGCTAGAAAGATTTCAGTTAATGCGAATCCATAGATAAAAGTTTCTAAGAACCGAGTTGTATACTGAATATGGCTTATGCAGACTGGAAACTCATGGGTTGTTGTTATGGGTACTCTACTGGTATCTTATAGATGTTGTAGAGATGTGACTCTGGACTCAACTCCAGCCGCGGCCAGAACGAACTAGGCTGATCCAGGTACCATCTTCCGTTACTGTGGGTTATCTCCTGCCAAGATTGTAGGCAGGTACAAGTTGATACAAGCTGACCTGCCCGAAGAGGCTGGTATAATATGCTTGTCCCGTTCGCGGCCAGATCCAGTTGCCCAATCCGGTCCAGTCGCCAAGCCGATGTAATATGGCACCATTCGATAGGGACATCTGGTGCCGGTAAACCCCAGCACTCGCTAATGGCCATTGATAGGATTGCTATAGATGCAAGAACCTATAAAGAGTTGTGTATCGGCTGCAATATTCTACGGTACTCGTTCAACACTCACTGCTCATTCACTCATCCGTCTTTTGCTCATTGAGTAGAACGGCAATCATGAAGTTCTCACAGGCAAGCAACGTTCTCCTTCTAGCAGGGCTTGCCAACTCATGTCTGCTCCCAGAGGAACGCGCTGGTGGCCACATTCGAAGATCGCTTCACCGTCGACAGGGTAACAACGGAAAGGCCATCGGTAAAGGAGATCGCTTCAATGGCGGAAGCTCATTCCCGCGCGGTATCGGCAGTGGTAACGCGACCGATATGAGCACCATTCTCAACATAAATGAGGTCACTACGGGCCTGAAGGGATTGGTAAACGCGTACGGAATCCAAACCTTTGTTACGCCATACAAGACATACGAAGGGCGAACCATCACTGGTGCCAAGATCGGTGGCTCGGGTACTGCCAATACGAATTACCATGTATATCTGAACGGTGCTATTCATGCTCGCGAACGAGGCTCCCATGATAGTGTCCTGTATTTCATTTCAGACCTGCTATACGCCCAGAAGCACGGTACAGGTCTAACTTACGGCAAGAAATCTTATACGAATGCCGATGTGACAAAAGCCCTAAGCACAGGCATCGTCGTCACACCACTGATCAACCCAGATGGTGTCAATTATGATCAGACAAGCAACAGCTGCTGGCGTAAGAATCGCAACCCAAAGAGTTCTAGTAGCGGAGATCCCGACACGATCGGTGTTGATCTCAACCGCAACTTCGACTTCGCTTGGGATCTGAAGAAGTGGGCTTCGAGCGTTGCTAGTGAGGTGGCCTCAACCGATCCCTCTTCCGAGGTGTTCCACGGTACCGCGGCCTTCTCAGAGCCCGAAACACAGACTGTCAAGTATATCCTGGACACCTATACTAAGGTCCGATGGTTTATCGATCTCCACTCCTATGCTGGCGATGTTCTGTATAGCTGGGGTAGCGACACAGATCAATCAACGCAGCCGTACAAGAACTTCTTGAACTCGACATATGATAGCATTCGCGGTATTACGAGCGACTCGACGTCCTCCAAGTACGGCGAGTATATCTCTACCGAGGATTTGAATAACGTGCAGACCGCGGGTAACCGTTTTGGAAGCGTTATGAGCACCGCTGCTGGCAGAAAATACACCGTCATGCAGTCTGCATACTTGTACCCTACCAGCGGAGCAAGCGATGACTATGCCTTCTCGCGCCACATCGCCGATCCTACCAAGAACAAGGTGTATTCGTACACAATCGAATTTGGGTTTGGAAACAACCAGGCTTCCTGTCCGTTTTATCCTACGGATGCCCAGTACACGAGCAGCTTACAAGAGACAAATGCAGGCTTCAGTAAGTCAATACCACAGAAGACTCTAAAACTGGTGACGCTTGAAGCTCTTACTAATATGTCATTTATAGTGGAATTCTTGCTTGCGGCCGCTGACATTGGCCTGGAATAAAGGACTTCTAGTATGGTCTTAGCAGCACTTCTACTTTCTTATTAGGATAGTACAGCTTCATACAGTGTCTCTGCTACTGGCATCTGCAGATAATCTAGCCTGATACAGTAGTAGGACAACTTGCTGCCTGAGCAGACTCATGCCCAATTTGACTCTGCTGCGATAGAGAAGAGAACACCAGCATCTGATTTGGAAAATTGCTGTTATGCGACTACACATATATGGCAGGTGATCAGATAAGCAGTGTCCACTGATTGGAGTGATTAGTCCGGCAGAGGCTCATGTATATAGACCTGCCCCATCACCTACGATTAGAGGAAGGTTAATCTCCAGCTGAGTTGTCTAATAGACCCCACGTTACTGCTTCTCACTTTGTAACCAATCGATTTCTGACGATTGTCGACGGAGAATTATTGAAGTCTACGGAAGAGGGCTAGGGTCATCCATCATGTTATAGTTCTCAGGTGAAGCTGCATTTGACTATAAGTAGCAAGGTTGGGATTTGCAGGCAGTGGCTGTTCATGCCTTATATCAGGGATACAAATCTTGATCACTAGTTGATAGGAGAAAATGTGGCGCAAATCTTCGGGAGCTCTGAAAGTAAGATGGCTTAATGCTCCTGTTTTACTCATTGTTCTAGCACATGAGATCGATTTGCACAAGTCCGCATATCTAGCCTTGACTTTATTACGCTCAGATTTCTCCACTCATGTACATGGCGGCTATACGCTGGATTAGGCTGGCAATGATAGTAGCACATTATGTAATTTGAAGCCAATGCCATTGCAAGTTCATGTTAGTTCATACGAGTATAGCTTCGTGATAAGAGTTTTTAAGAATTTCACATCAACTATTCATCTTCTATCAGACCAAGGAGACCATGACGATAACTTGCTCTTTTTGCTCTACGTGGGAGATGCACACCTTTATATCCAGAACAACCTCACTTCTAGTTGCATCCTTTGCTTCGTTTTACCCGTTTCGCTTCCGTATAGCTGCCTCATGGGCCTACAGGGGAACGGAATACTAGGAGCGAGTTGAAGGGGCCTTATAGGACTATATCCACGGCTTTAATTAAACTGTGTGACAGGTGGTTAAAATTTCGTAATCGTAGTGCAATCTGCTACTTACATAATCGCTTGAGTCTCATTTGCTGATGCCTAACTTTCTCCTAACTATATTACGGTCAGCATATTGGCGTTTCCAAACGATCGCTTGTGGCGTTACCACTATCGAGTAATGACATGTCTTCGTTCACGGCTGCATCATGCCATAAATGTAGACACCATATTGCTACTAAAACCTAGAAAATGTTAACACACTGTCGTCCACATGCCACTGTCCTCGGCTGCTATAGGATCACAGAGTAGAATTGGAGATGACGATGATGATGGCCGAAAGGCAAGATGTTGATTGTGAAGTACGGACTATGTGTAGTCAAGATATCAGCAAACGGCTATCAGTGAAGTGGTCGAAGAATATATGATTAACAGCAGCAACGAGATGTAAAGACTGACCATCTGCTTGTTGTCTCGGTAAAGCGGTCGTGATGATCATCTTCAACTGTCCGTTCGCATTGTCTTCGATCGCGATTCTTCTTGCCTCAGTGTCCCACCACTCGTATCTTCCATCTTTGCGGGTAATCTCGAATAGTTCTTCATCCTCGCCAGACCGATTGATCTGCATCACCTTGAAGCCAAGTCTCGGCACTGACGTCTTCTTCAGACCCACATTCCCCAATGTCTTCCTTGAGACTGAAGTGAGGAAAAATGTGTAGGGCGAGGTCGACGTGATGGCATGGGGACACTCGAGATTGAAGATATGTCTCTAGTAGCTAGTGGTGCGGATGCTATGCTGACCGGTCTGCACCCGGGACTCGTGCCGAGAGAATACTACCTTGTGATCGGCCCGCGAAAGAAAGCTCACGTTGCGGTCCAGCTCGTAAAGTACTGGCGAGCTGGCGGATTCCGAGTGGATTAGCCGTCCCGCTAGCACTAGGATGACGGGATGGATGATATCGCTCGCGGCGTAACCTTTAGGGGCTTCGTAGGGCTGAGCTTCCGTCTGTTCCATTTCTCATTTCTGTGCCGCAATCTAGACAAGAGTTAGACGGCTGGTTATCAAAATACGCACCAAGTTCAATTAACTCACTTGGCACCGCCCCAACGGCACCATGCAACGTCGGTAACGAACTTATTCCGGACCCATTCCCCTCTAAACCAAACTGCATGGTTCCAACGTGAAGTTTGATCATTCTTCAACAAGTTTCTAAGAGGATAAGCAAAAATGATCAATCAGACGATGAGAGAGTAAAAATCAAGTAGAGACTGAAGCTCAGTCTTTTAGTTCTAATTGAGCTACCGGCGGATTGAGGATTGCAGTTAACCTTTTTCGATTTGGAAAAGTAAGTATATTTCACATTAACCAGTCAACCACCTTTTGATAACGATGTACCATGGCGTTCGTGATGTCTTCTCATCCGTCTCGCCGTCCGAAGCAGTCGAGCTGCTAACTAGATGTTCTCGCCTTCCCGTCACAAGATCGACCTCAGCTAGGGAAACGATCTTGGTCTTCTTTAAAATCTTCCAGAACAGGTACAGAAGAGTGAAGATGACAAGCACGATATAGTCAAAGACGAAGTCTACAGCTGCGAATCCTCCGATGAAGACAGAATATCCCGAAATAAAGACTAGGAAGAGATTGAGGAGCACCACGAACCAGGTTCCGTACGGGTAGAACAGGGCCTTATAAGGTAGATCTTCAACGCTGTATCCTTGCAGAACCCAAGCCTTACGCATCCGCAAATGCGTGATCCCGATGAAGGCCCATGCGACGAAAGTGGCGGCGCCGGAAATGCTGATTAGGTAACCAAAGACCTTGGCGGGACTTGCGGCAATGTTAAGAAGTGCGATGAGCCCAAGAGTATTGGAGAACACGATCGCTCGGACAGGGGTGCCGTTCTTGGTCGTCTTCGCGAAGAAACGGGGTGCGCGACCTTGGTGCGCGAGAGCGACCAGACTTCGCGAAGTGACGTAGATGGCGCTGTTGACAGAACTGAATTGCGCTGTTATCATCACTACATTCAGTAGGTTTCCTGCACCACCCCATCCGGCGTTCACCAATGCGATTGTCCAGGGAGAGAGCGCCGTTTTGCTGCTTGCGGTAAGAAGATCCGGGCTGTCATATGGGACGATGATGCCCGCAAAGAATACCAATCCGATGAAGATAATGAGGATACGCCAGAAGGTCTGTCGAATTGCATTGGGTAGGTCCTTCTTTGGGTTCTTGCTCTCGGCCGCAGTCATAGCCAACATCTCTGTGCCAGCGTAGTAGACAGCCGCAAGAACAAAAGTTTTGCCGAAGCCATTGATCCCGTTCGCAATGACGCCCGGGTCTCGCCAATATTTGAACCCGATATATTTCCCTCCAATAGCCCCGGTGTTAACCAATATGGCGACTAAGAATCCACCGAGAACTGTGAAAAGCTTCCACGCCGCCAGCCAGAACTCCATCTCACCGTAGACGACGACGCCGAGCAAGGAGGTGCCCTGGAATAACGCGTAAAATATCAGAATCCATCCGTAAGATGGGATCGGTGTAGCCCAAAACCCAAGGATTAGGGCGATATTATTGTAGTCGTTCGCGATGTTCGTGACCCAGAGGCTAGAGAAAGGTCAATTATCGTGATTCAGAGAGTGTTTAGCGAGGGTTTCAAGAGCTTTTGGAGTCTGTTGCTCTGAAATGAAATCTCGTACTCCAAAAGTTGTTAAAATAAGAAGAAAATGGTTCTCGAGGATTCCTTACTACCAGTAGTTCCAGCCGAGACTGAAGCCCATCGCAGGATCGATGAAGCGGGCGGCTAACTCGATGAAAGCACCCTGCACGGGAAACAGTGTGGACATCTCCCCCAAGCTTTGCATCACGAAGAACACGTCCACACCGACGATGATGAAGCTGATCAGGGCACCAACGGGCCCGCTATACGCGATAGCCGAACCTGTTCCATACCATATTGATGCACCTACTATGCCACCAAAGGCGATCATTTGCTATTGTTCCATCACAGTTCAGCTCTTAATTATCCGTAACTTTTCGGGGCGAGCCTATACTCACAAGATGTCGGCTTTTTAAACCCCGCTGCAACCCATCGTCGATGAGATTGCCGTTGTCTGCGACTGCTGTTCCAGATACATCCTCGTTTACAACAGTTATATCGTTGATTTTCATAGGGCTTGCTGACCTCTTGTCCGCGCTGCCTCCGGACGGTGTGCTGATCCTTTCCGTCATAGCTTAGAAAAATTTAAGCCATATGTTAATCAAGCAGCGAGTAACGCAATATCGAGGCCGGTAAGGACAACACCGAAATTTGTAAGTGAGTTCTAATAATACGCAAGCCTTTTAATACACATTGCCACCTGAGGACTCAACGGCCAACTTATACGATCGTCTGCAATTGTGCTTGTTGTTACGATACCCCACTCACCGCTTATCAACCTGCGGATCTCGACTGCATCGATCACGCATCAGTCTGGATAGAGAAATCCGCGATATGGCGCCATACCCCTGCTAGGTGAGGCCATAAAAACTGCCGCTCAAGACTATCTTATCTGGTGCGTTGGTAGTATCTAACGACTGGGATCTCTAGCGGGTCTGTAAATCGGTATAAAACATGTTGAGTGTAGACGAACTGAAAATTGCTCTGATTGCAAACTTTACGAAGCTGGAGACAATATATTGAACGATGCGAGCGCTCTATTTCGTCTTTTGACGTTATCTTTTTTGCAATGTTAGCGAGATCGGATGTCAATTTCGTCATTGTCGTTGACTGGTGCGGCTTGCAATAAGTGAGCTGCCAAACTTCGGATACCATCTCAAGCTATGTGAATAGCTAAACGTATCAATGTTAGGATTGTGATGGCTAATAATTAGCGAGTTGCTGTTATTGTTGCTGCTTAGCCGATAGTTTTTGTGTTTAAATCGAACACCGCGCAATAGATACGAGGTAATTTAGAGAGCACACCACTCTCCAAGTAGATGGATCCTGGGTGTTCAACATTACAGTAGTAGAAGGTATGAAGGTCTTTCTTGCACAGATCTTGTACAGCGTTCTTACATGGTCTCCGGGTGGCGTTTCGTACAGGGGAGTTATCGTAAGTCACATCACGGTAGCAGGGCTTTCTTATTCGGGGAGTCTCCTGACGGCGAAAAAGTAGTTTCCAATCTTCTCACTCCCACTGACCTCCTTCCAACCAATACCAGGCACGTAAACCACACCCATACATCTCGGTTCCGCCCAACCTGACCTGCCTTGAAGAAAGTGATGCCGTAGTTCATCTTCGTTAATGTATTTATTCCAATCGTGCGTACCTCGCGGTACTATCCGTAGTAAGTCCTCAGCAATGACGTTGGTGGTTAGCCAACTTGTCCAGGTGCGCGCGATCGTGCTCAGCACAAGCCAGCCGCCCGGACGAACGAACGGCGCAACGCGATCCAAGAAGGCTGCGGGGTTCGCGACGTGCTCCACTACTTCGAAGACGGAAACTATGTCGTACCCGTCCTGTTGCTGATTCGCAGGTATGGGCAGCGCCTCGATGGGTGTGTTTTGATACCGTAGTTTAGCGGTAAGCGCCGGGTCGCGCCGTGCGTGTGCCTTTGCCACAGCGAGGACTTCGGGGCTCGGATCAATGGCTGTCACGGATGATGTCGAGGCGAGCCGCGCAGCGGACTCGGCGAAGATGCCGCCGCCGCATCCAATGTCAAGGTATCGTAGCCCGGTCGATGGGTACGAGTCGGACGGGGCGTCGGGTACGGAGGCTCGACATAAACGTATAAAGTCGTGGCGTAACGGGTTCATGAGGTGTAGGATGCGCGAAGGACCCTGAGGATCCCACCATGACGAGGCGAGCGCATTGAAGTGAGAGACCTCGTCAGGCGACACAGTCGTGAAGGCCGGATCTACCGAGCTCGACTGCGTCGTTTCCGTACTGCGCGCGTAAGGCGTCGATGTGAAAGAGCGGCAAGCTTGTGTGCGGGATGACGAAGGTATGGAGGCTGTCGGTGCGGGATGGTGTCTTGAAGCGATGCTACTCGAAATCTGTTTAATTGGCGTCCGTTGCCGGGTTATTCGATATATACTCCGACCGCTCTGTCTCAGGATACATGACTCCATATTGACTGAAGCTCGAGAATAGATTGGTGTTCAACTTGAGTAGCAACAAAAGCTCAATCAAAGCTGTCAACTATCAGAGTGGACCAAATCATCGCTGTGGACGCTAAGATGCCGCAATACCAATCAATGGTGGGCCAGCCTCTAAAATGTTCTAGAAGGTCTGGTCAGTGTAACTTAAGAATGCAGGGACCAGCCAAACCCGTGAAGTCATAGTGACTTGGCGCAGTGCTACCGATATGCGCTGGATCCCCGAGGGCCGAGGATTCGGACGGGCTTGTGTCAACTGAGTCGTGATGTTTGTCAGCGTCTGTCATCGAGGGTTAGCGCTGTCCTGTAGCGCATCGCAGCTGATTCAGGTATGTATGTAGGGTAGGGTAGCTTGCTGTGGCGTGGGGCGAACCACCCCGCGGACAATTCCGAGACTGGCCGCCTCTCAGTCAGCATCAACAGTTCACATAGGCTTTGACTAGTAATGGGCACATCACCTTCAACAACACCAGGGTAGGCAATGAGGACAGATCTGAGCTAGTTAGTATAAATCTATTTCTTCGACAATATTCCCCGACATCTCTACTTCACATGTCAAATTCGTTTCTTTGTCGTTTTGTTCTCACCCTTCTCCACCAGCATCCTCCCATTTCCCATCGTCTTACGGATTGTAGAACGGCGCATAATCACCGAGCCCTTGGACTATTTTGACTAGACGGCATCTGAATATAATCGAAGAGTCATTTTCTCTTCATACAGCACTGCAAGCATGCCTTCGGCTACAATCGAGCACAATAAGTTTGACAGCATACCGGACTCAATCGCCGCTTTCCGTACGTCGCTTCCTCTTCTTTATGCTTTGTGATTCCCCAGCCAAGACTGATGAACATCCCCTATATAGGCAATGGCGAGTTCATAGTGGTAATGGACGATCCCGGCCGGGAAAATGAAGGCGATCTCATCATTGCCGCCCAAGACGTCACCGCCGAACAAATGGCCTTCATGGTCCGGCACTCGTCCGGCTACGTCTGCGCCCCCATACCACCCGCCCGTACCGAGCAGCTCGAGCTACCACAGATGGTCCCCAACAGCCAGGACCCAAGGGGCACCGCCTATACTATCTCGATCGATGCCGCCGACCCATCCGTTACTACAGGGATTAGCGCACACGATCGCGCCCTGGCCGTTAGACGATTGGCTGATCCGAATGCCACGGCTGCAAGTTTCCGTCGTCCGGGACATGTGCTCCCTCTTCGCGCCGTATCGGGCGGTGTGCGGGTGCGGAGAGGTCACACCGAGGCCGCAATTGATTTCTGTCGTCTAGCCGGCAAGGCCGAGGCTGCCGCGATTTGCGAGATCGTCGATGACGGCGAGGAGATTGCCGGCCAGGCCATACGGCGTGATCCCGGCATGCTAAGGGGCGAGGGCTGCATTGCATTTGCGAGAAAATGGAATCTAAAAGTTTGCACCATTGAGGATTTGGTCAATTACCTAGAAAAGACGGAGGGCAAGATCGGCGCTAATGGAGAGTCATGAGAACTCTACGGCGCCAGGGTTTGAATCTATTCAATTACGCTTACGGAACTGTGTTGGTCAACAATACTCCTTTCCAGATTTACGTCCTCAGATCCAGGACCGGCTGCCAGAAGAGCATGAGCTGTAGAAGTAAGTACATAAAAAGAAAAGTTTGAATAGCTGAACAGCTATTCTTTCATTGGATAGATACTCTATTTAGACGGTGTTGATACCTGTTTGTACATAAGAATATAAGTCTTTGCTCCAATAATTGCTCAACCAAATCTGCAGTCTCAAACGATGTGAATACAGTTAACGTAGAGTCAGTAAAATCGCAGCAATATGAATGCTGTTCATTTTCAGAGGGGTATCGAAGCTGAAAGGATACGAACACAACGGTACCTGCTATCATCTATGAATATATGATGTCCCTATTTCATTTTTGATTTATGAGGCAATTGTCTTGTAAATACCAATAGTAACAAATGCTGAAATTTCGGGCTTTGAGAACTTGACTCTATTTTGGGGACAGGATGACGTAGTTACGAAATCCTTAAAATCACGGCGCATTATATAAGGCTTTTCTATCTGTGCCACTTAGGCGCAATGTAGGCCATTGTAAACACTTCGAAGCTGTTTAAGAAAAATGACGCAAAGAAAGTGAGACCCAGTCTAGATTCTATGTGTACTCTACCTCCTTCCTTATTCCAATTCTCAGTGTAACTTCTATTTTTCCATTTGGGGCTTGGTGACAAGTGCCGTTCTACACCTAATCCTTAATAGCCGAGGAGAACCACCCGACTAGATGGTTCACGGTAGGATGATTCCAAGTGAGCGTCGCCGGCACCTTGACCTTGAAAGCCATCTGCAATTTCTGGCGCAACGCCACTGTCATCACGCTATCGACGCCAAAATCCGACAGCGGCTTCCTGACATCAATCTCGTCAATATCAGGAATCATGAGGACCGCCGCGACGCACTCGCGGATCTTGGTCGTGAGCCACTGCTGGCGATCGCCCTTCTCCACCGGGGCCAAGCCGGAATCGGAGCTCGACGACGACGCATCTGGTGTCCCTCTCACCGCGGGCTTCCGAACGACTACGTCCTCGAGAATGGGAAGAGGCGCGGGATCCCCTTCTTCGATGGAGCAGACCCGCGTCACGACGGCGCCCTCGACGTCGAATTTGTTAACGTGTTCCCAGGCGCTGAATGCTTCATCGGGCGTAATCCCCGTGATCCCCTTGCTCTGCAGCTCGTCATTAAGGAACGTCAGGTCCCGTACGAGACCCAGTCCCAGCCACGCCGTGAATTGGAAAGCGACTGCGTTATCGCCCCGCGTCCGGCGGTAGGTTGCCAGTCCGTCTAAGAAGGCGTTGCTGGACGCGTAGGCTGCTTGGCCCTCTGTTCCCACGAGCTGCCCTATGCTAGAATATAGAACGAAGAAGTCAAGCGAGCCGGGTGGGAACGCCTTATGTAGTGTAAGCGCGCCGTCGATTTTTGGGGAGAATACTTGCGCGTATGTCTCTCGAGTCGTGTCTATTAGCAGACTGCCTCCGAGCACACCTGCGCCATGAATAACGCCCAGAACTGGGGGCAGTGATAACCTGTCAAGGGTGGAGAGAAGCTCCTCGGTGGCCGTGGGGCTCGACACATCAATCGCCAGTGGGTAGATCGTAGCCCCAAGCCGCTCGAACTGCAGGATCTGATCAATAATACCCTTCAGCCTGGCGTCCTCAGCAATTAGTTTAAGCCACTGGCTACGAGGAGGCAGTCCGCGGCGAGAGACGAGCACAATGCGCCGGGCTCCCTTTTTGATCAGGAATCCACAGGTCGCGAGACCGAGATCGCCAAGCCCGCCTGTTATGAGGTAGGTTCCCTCCGGATTGGGCATAATTGTCTTTGTAGAATCCGGTTTGTGACGGTATTCGCGTGAAAAGGGTCGCATGATGGGTCGTCGCGGTAGACCATCAGTCATACGCAAGACGTCTTGCCCCTGAACGTACTTGATTGCTGTCAACGGGAATGTAGCATCGGCATCATTGTCGATGAGCCCGCCCCAGATATCTGGATGTTCAGATCCGATAATGCGAGCTAATCCGTACAGAGGCGCGTGAGCAAGGCCGGTAGCAGTCCTGCCGTCTTGGACGCCGCTACTGACGATGTAGAGCTTACATGCTAGGGAGTTGTTTACCATGAACTTGACTAGAGTCGCCGCTTCCCAGATGATCTCCTCAGCAGCACTCGGCACCTCATCGAGAGTTTCAGCGCTACGAGGAATGAAGATGAGTGTGCTTCCATTCTTGGTTAGAATGGGTACTGTTTTCTCCGCCTCATCTTCAACTTGAGCGGTTGAAGAGGCCTGGAATAGTGTCTTTGCATGCGGGGACACTTGTTTTGCAAATTTGTGTAAATCGGAGGATACCAGAACCACGTCACCGAGTTCCCGTCCTGTCTCCGAAAACTTGGGTGGCACCCAAGCCATGCGATGAACAAGACTGTCAACACCTCCGCTTACTCCTCGCGCGCCCTCGACCTCGGAGAATCTCATCGAGGTGAATTTGGCGAGTTGAAAGCCTTGTTCATCTAAAACTGTCACGTCTGCTGCCGGAGTTTTAGCATCAGAGGTGTCTTCAATGAACAAATATCCGATTTTTGGTGGTGCTTTCGAGGAATACATGTCGACACGATCGATTCCTGATACAATCTTCAACTTGATGTCGTTGAAGAATATCGCAGACCCAACCGAGGTCGCCGCATCGAGAAGGGGTGCCCACGAGTGCTCGTCCCAGGCGAGAACTTGTACTGAGGGGTCCATATCAACTTTTACTATCATTTCTTTCGAGTTTCCATAGTGCTCAACAACTTGCCAGGGGAAAGCAATTCCCTCCACTCCTATCTTTACCAGGTAGTCTGTAGCGAAGTTGTTAGGTAAGATTGTCCTAATACGCTCTTGAATCGCACGAATGTCAATATTCTCCCGGCCTGACTCATCTGAGTTCTTCACTTGAGCCCACTGTGCTGAACTATGGAAGACCCATGTCTCTTCATAACCATTCTCTGTAAGCTCCGCGCTTGATGCAACTCTGATGCTCTTCCCTTCAACTATGATTTGTACATTACGCGTGTCTGATCCCATCGACACAGGAACACGCAACTGTATGTCAGTCAGAACTGATGCGCCAGTGGCATGGTGGAATGTATTTATATAGACTGCGGCAGGAATGATCTCCGTTCCATCTAACGGATGGAGACCTGGGTAAGGCTTCGTCTTGTCGTCAAGTTTGGTGCTGAATATGATCGTGTCAGAGCCAGCCACCGTAGTTCGGCGTCCCAGTATAGTGTGCTTCTCTACATCATGCACCTCTGCCTGTCCGGAACAGCTAACTTCGACCTGTCTGTAGTAAGGTTTATGCAGCCAGGGCGTGCCAGGAACTTCGCGACACCAATTTCTCCTATGCCCAAACTGAGCCTCGAAGTCGATGTATGCTCCAGCAGTGTACGCGTTTGCCACTGCCTTGCGAATACTCTTTAAAGCGGGAGAGTCCCGTTTCATAGTAGGTATCGTCGCAAAATCCTCATCGCTTAATTCTCTGTCTAACAGTGTGTCGTCTACAGAATTTAGAACGATAGGGTGGGATGAAACCTCGACAAAAATTCGATATCCGTCTTGAGCAGCAGCGTTGACGGCTGACCTGAGAAGAACGGGATAGACTGTATTCTTTTGCCAGTATTCAATATCTCTAGGAACTGTCGTTCGAGGGTCGGCATTAGACGTGGAATACAGCGGTAAAGTGGATTGCCGAGGAGAAATATCATCATCCAGACATTCCTCTAGGGCCTCCATGTACGGTTCGAGCATAGGGCTATGGAAAGGTACGTCCGTGTTAACGCGGAATGTCCTAATACTGCGGACTTCGAGAGCCTCGACGTATTTCGCTACGCTTTTGGCTTCTCCACTCACTACACATGTCGAGGGGGATGAATCGATAGCAGCAACTAGATCTTTTCTCCCCCGTAGCTCCTCTGCAACAACCGAGTAGGGGAGGTTGACAAGACTCATAGCGCCGGATATTTTGCTTCTCAGCTGAGCGTACAGCCTCCCGCGCCGTGCAACAACTCGTAAGCCTTCTTCGCGAGTGAGACAGCCTGCGACAACAGAAGCCGCAATCTCTCCCACTGAGTGTCCGATGACAGCTTGCGGGGTAAGGCCTTGAGATGAAAGGACATCATACAATCCGATCTGAATGATGTACGTCAAGATTTGGATCCGATCTACCGTGTTGAAATCTCCAGTTTGCAGCGCCTCAAGGGCTGAAAATCCAGCCTCTTTATGCAAGATTTCATCTATTTCGCTAACAGTACGAACGAAAACTGGGCTTTGCAACAGTTCTACCCCCATGTTTTTGTATTGCGCTCCGTGCCCAGAGAATATCATACAGACGGGCGCATTGGCGGAGGAGCTCAGCACCCTTCGTTGGACGATGTCTTGATTGTCGCCTTGATGATCGGCGGCGAAATTATTGAGAGCACTTATCGCTTCTTCTCGTGTTTCGGCTACGAATGCTGCTCTGTAATCATGATGACTACGATGCTGGGCTAGAGTGTTGGCAATATCTGTCAAGCTATGGCTTATCCCCTCAGGAGATTCTAACCACTGTGCCAATTGTTTAGCCTGTTCATTCATCCGTTTCTTCTGCGGTGAAGATAGCATGAGTATGACTGGGCCTATTTGTTTCTCTGCACTGATACCATTGACTGAAATGGGCGCCTCCTGAATAATTGCGTGCGATACGGTACCGCCATAGCCATAACAGCACACAGCTGCTCTCTTGGGACCATCCGATTTCGGCCATGGCATGGCGTCGCGTACAACATGTAATGCTGATTTGTCCCAATCAATACGGCTATTCAGCTGGTTCAAACGAGCTTGCGGTGCAAGCTGACTCTTGCTCACCGCAAGTACAGCCTTAACGAGGCCTATGGCTCCAGCCGCTGCCTCTAGGTGTCCAACATTTGGCTTAATAGAGCCAAGGTAAACTGGAGAATTTACTGCTCGTCCAGCACCTTCACCGTACACGGCTGCAATGGCGGATACTTCGGTTGGGTCGCCCAAAGGTGTTGATGTAGCATGAGCCTCTACGTACGCAACAGAGAGAGGATTGATACCGGCGCGCTTGAGAGCCCATCTACCAACAAGCTCTTGGGCTTTTGAGTTTGGAGCCATAATGCCATTTGTCTTGCCATCCTGTGCGACAGCACTCCCTTTGAGCACAGAGAGTATCTTGTCGCCATCTGCGATCGCCGAAGTGAGTCTTTTTAGAATGACAATAGCACCACCCTCTCCCCGCGCATATCCATTGGCGGCATCGTCAAAAGACCGGCAAATGCCTTCTGGGGATAGGGCGCCCGCTTTGCCCAGCATCCGGGTTAATGCAGGAGCTAGGAGTACGTTGACACCACCGACAATAGCAACTTCTGACTCTCCATTCATAATAGCCTGGTATCCTAGATGAACGGCCACAAGAGACGAAGCGCAAGCAGCATCAACTGCGGCAGATGGCCCCATCAGGTCCAAGTGATATGAAATACGATTAGGGATGCCATGAGCCGCAGTTCCGATACCCATCCAAGCTTCGATATTGGGAATGTCTTCGAGGAGAAGGCGAGAGTAATCATCGGAGTCGCAACCCATATACACGGCAGTATCAGAACCAGATAGACTCTTTGGGCCGATTCCCGCATTCTCAAGGGCCTCCCAAGCCAACTCCAGCCCAAGCCTTTGATGAGGATCCATCTGTTCCGCCTCCTTGGGTGAAATACCAAAGAAAGAGGCATCAAAGTTTTCTAAATCCTCGATAAAGTATCCTTTAAAGATTGTCTGCTCGAGTTGCTTCTTATTTCGCGAGTCCCGTCGTATCCACGGCTCCCATCGATGTCGGGGTACTTCTCCAGAGGCATCCTTTTTACTCAGGAGAAGCTGCCACAACTTCTCTGGCGAGTCAACTCCACCTGCAGTTCGACATGACATGCCTATTATAGCAACGTCCGTTGAAGAGTCCTGGGCTTCGATCTCGACAACATGATGTCTTCGTTTCGCATTGAGGTGTGTGTCCGTGAAGCCGTTCACGCTAACATCACAGCGCGAGGAGCTATGCGCAACCATGATGAGTGTGAAAAGGCCTTATTTGTTGGGGAGTTAGGATATTCTAGTTTTGAATTCGATTAACTGAGCTATAAAGTCCTAAAGGACTTGCGTGTTTCTCTCGGATTCAAACTATCTTACAGTGGCATATTCGAGGGTCTTTATACTAATTTCGAACGTAGCCAAATGTATCATGTCTTTGAGCCCACCTAGACAAGCATAGATAGACACACCTCTCAACTTGATCGACCAAAGCGTAGCATGATCAGGCGTAAACGTTTCACAAGATACGGAATCTCGTCAGCATTGCCGCCTACACGAGCGCTGCCGTTGGTGGATAGAATGATATGCTGGACCCCTTCGATTATTAGAACAGGGTTGCAGTCACCGCTATCGCTAGAGTAATAGTCTATAGACGTAACATGATTACGCAGCCATGTCGCAAAATACTTTGATAACACGACGGCCTTATGGTCATCGTCATGGTCATCGTTTCCCTGCCCCCCAGGCGCCGGCAGCCGCATCTACAGAAACCTATCACTCTAATCCAAATAACAATAGCTAATAAATTCGAGGCAGCTTATTCGCGTACGGATTAATTCCTGGGACGGTCCGTCAACCGAACGATGCATGACAAGTCAATTGTTAAGGGTTCTTGTAACTATCAAAGTTTGTAAGACGCTAACGAGGAAGGAGTAATTCCTATTGCTGAATTTATTTCGAGCGTATTACTTATGTTATCTCAAGTTTCAACTCATAAGAGTAAGGCTCTGGGGTCTTACTACAAGAGTATAGTCTTGAACCATTCTGTGAACTACAATTTTGATTACTGAAATCTAACGAGTAGCGGGATCTACAACGCTATAACAAGGATCAAAATTTGATAAATGCGAAGTTAATGCTCCATAAAGCTCATTGGCGAAAGATTATTTTAGAATAATAGGTGATATACCTAATGAACTGAGGTCGGTGAATTAATACTATTTACTCCTTCTCTTCTCGATTGGTATAGGGGAAATGGCTGACAAACCTACATACCTATGCCCCAAACTAACTAGTGTCTAGTAGTTACCTCCTAACAGAATTAACTATCCAACAGTCATACCCCTGCCTGCCTCCCCTGCACCCACGTCATATGTTATAGAAGGGCTCCGCCCTCGGATTGCCTCATTTTGGACGTTCCTGCTGCTGCTGCGTACATAGCTAGATAGAGCACCAAGATTCAAAAACAACACAACTCCTATCTTTCGGGATACGCTCGCTTACTCACTCAATACAAGATGCAAATAGAAACGAGTCGAACTGTAGTTGAAAAGGTGTGATTCTATACACATTGAAGTGGTTGTGGTGCCTAGCTTTAAGAGCCTTCTTGGCGTGCAGAACTTGGAGATTGAAGACTATGATTCTCAGAGGGGAATTAAACATACAATTTTAGACTTGAAAATCGAGAGACTTGACAACATAACCTAACTGGTTCGTGTTATCTAACCACTCAAGAAATTTGTGACTGGACGCCCTTCCTGAGAACCCTGTTCCAACTGTACGAAGGTTGCGGCAAGAATCACCCACCATGCCAAGCATTTGTATATAGTGCGAATTAGTATTTCGATATACGGTCCTAGCATTCTAACTTGATCTACTAAAACAGATGCAGAGGCTCTGGTAAATATAGTAGACCAACAACAACAACAAAACCAAAGCACCAAGGATGAACAAATGTATGTATATTAAGTATTTATATGCATAGCAGAAGCTGCTAAGGTAGCAGGCTAGTAAGGCTACTTAAGCCACTTTCATAGCCCTCTCTACATCTTACACCGAATCCAGCTTCAAATCCAATAGAGCCGGCTGGTAGCCGGCCCGGAGCAGCCCAGAGCACCCAGCCAAGTGGCTGGCAAGTGGTGGCAGCAGGTGTCAGTCAGTTCTAATGCGGTGGATCGGCACTGTACAGTATTGCTTGGCATGGTGGGTAAATTTTGCCGCAACCTTCGTAATCGGCGAACAATTCTTAGCTCCACAGTAAGCGGCGGTTGAGTAATCTACTATTATGTGTACGATTCTACAAGCAACATTCAAATAAGCTTTTAGAACCTGCACCAGTGCCACCGTAGCATTGCTATCGTCAACGAAACCGTTCAAGCCAGTCACCTTGCGGCAACTTGACCACCTCTGCAGGCCTAAAAAATCTCTTAACCGCAGTCACGTGGTCCTAGTGCAAATGATGCTCATAGTTCACGAATCTTCTAGAGTTACAAGACGCTAATTTGGCCGTTGTAGTTATCGTATAGTAACGGTAATTAACATGCTCGCATCTTAAACCCCTGCCTGGTTATGATGTCTCGTGGAGCAGCTTACGTACACAGGAATAGACTGATAACATTGCAAAATGTCATGGCCCAGAAAACAGTACCTCGCCTGAAGATTCATGCACGTGGGTAGTGGGCAACTCGTTTATTTCGTCCTCACATGCATCGGGTACAGCATCAGTACCACTGTGGTCAGGTAGTTCACCGCCTTCTGGTATCTCTCGCGTGTTTCTGCTCCCTGTAATGTTTGCTCCTCCTTTGGCAAGGACTTCGTCAATGATGTTAGGGGCTGACATGCCGAACGGAATGTAACAACCGCCTTTAGGGCTGAGACGGAGCAAGCCCATTCGATTCACGGAACAGAACCACAGCCCAATCCGGTACACTGCCATGCAATGACCAGGGTTAGGTGCCTCTATCTCCGCAGTCATTTATGTACTTTCGTTTGTAACAGTTCGGCGGGGAAAAGCGGCGCATCAAGTTGCACAAGGTATTTTAACGAGGTAAACCGAGCGTGAGCTGATCAGCATAGCATCTCGATGCCGGTGACCAAACTCACAGACACTAACCACTCTAATCTACACCGTCATGCATACATATGTACGCCGAACACGAACATGCAGTCAAGTTGAACTTATCATCTCGCCGTAGGGCTAAGGCCGAACAAATACGGGCGTGCTCCGGCTCCGACATAAGCACAAATTCAGCAGTAGAAGCAACAAGTCCTAACTATCGTGCTGATTCTTCGGTGCTTATTTCTGTATAACTCTTCCGGCCTAGATGTTACGAGTTACATAATCATCGGAGTCTATCAGTCGAATTATATGTCTATTGGTTCGCCACTACACAAACCATTCTAGGAAAGATAGGCGACATATTTACCCTTATTAATAAGCATGCTGTGCCTGAATCACTGAAACGGAATGTCAAAAACTTCAGCAACAACTTGTCACGGCTCCAACTACATAGGTGGCTGCAGACGGTCAAGTCTCCGATTTGATAACATTCTATCTTTTGATAGTGTGACGGTATAGAACTGCAGTTCTGTTCCGTGACACAACTAGCAAAGATAAGCGGGGGGGGGGGGGGGGGGGGGGGGGGGGGGGGGGGGGGGGGGGGGGGGGGGGGGGGGGGGCG
>MU279014.1:723080-914521 GCA_022385715.1 Xylaria cubensis | reverse complement strand
GTAAAGTATCCTTTTTTTTAAATTTTTTATTTTTTTTTTTTTGTGGGTTTATAACTGCATTTTGGTTCCGGTAAAAAAACTCCAAATTAAAGCCGCCGCCCCCCCCCCCCCCCCCGACGGTCGACAGCCGACGGCTTCTTTGCATAACAAAGTCATGATCAGGGCAGGAAGACGCTGGTTGCACTAATGCGTAATCATACACGACGCTCACGAAGTCATCGACGGTCTCTATTAAAGTGTGAGCATCGAAGGACACTTTCGCTGCGTCTATCGTGACATGTAACGCCAAAACTGAGCAAAGCTTCTATTTTATCCCTTACTATAAGGCGAAGCTTTTTACCCCATAATCAAACACTACAATGTTCCATAACTACCCCATTCTGAAAGAAGGGTAGTATTAGTGCCGCACAGGATGTCACTCATAGTGAACATGCTATTTATATCTTCTAATTGTCCTTCTTTCCAAATCTCCACCATTTGGATTGCACTATCTATGGTCTCCGTCGATTCGCTTTGCCGATGAGACTGTGTAGATGAACGCTCAATCCTAGCAATCAGGAATGCTAGAGCTCGCGCGCCGGCATCGGCTGGCTTACTATGTTCAGCGAGAACATTTAAGCGATCGACGGCATCCTTGGCCGCTTGCATGCACGTATGACGAGATAGGGAAGCCATGCCAGTTGAGAGGGGATGTGGAGTCCCTGTGATGAGGGGAACATTCATAATGTCTTCTAGAAAACGACTATCGGTACACCTAAAAACTCGGAGTTAGTAATTGCTATATAAAACGTTGTCTGTGAGAAGTTCAAAAGTATTTTAACATGATATTTTGCTGAAAGGGCATCCGTATACAGAGGAACCTGTCAACCAGAGAAGAAAATAACTCGGGGGCTCCTTACAGCCAAAGCAGAGGCACCGCCGCCTCGAATGTTGGAATAATCGTACCCGGGTAGCGATTATGGGGCCCTCCCATCATGTCATGCAACACCGAACTGCATTCAAGCACTTTCAACGCCGCAGACGCAAGTGCTTTCTTATGTGAAGAGAGCAGAACTTGTTTATATCCCGGAAGCAGCTCTATTTGGCTGGGGGTCTGTAAGAGTACCGACCTAAAATTATAACAGAGAGAATCAAAGATGGCCATATGAACGATTAGTCGCTGCAAGCCAAGTTTGGGCAACCGGCTATCCCATCGCTTATCTGGCTCAAGGAAAAATACAGACGGCAAGGTGGGGAGGAACTCGGCGACGAATTTGTCATACCTCTCCTGTGCTGCCAGAACGTCGTAATCAAGTCCTGTTGTTAGACTTTGCCGTTTCCAGAAGTCCACAAGTTTGACCTGCAGAACACGTTCCGTGAAAGCGTCAGGTGCGTCCGCCGAATATTCAGCCTCAGGTACAAGATGCATTTGAGGAAGATTCCCAGCTTTTAAATGGTCAGGAAAAAGGGATCCTAACACCGCAAAGGTCAGTTATCTCTAGGTTCGTAGATCCTTGCCAGCATTTCGAGGATGTGAAAAATTAGCAGTAAGAAAAAGGGTGGTAATAGGCCTTGGTGATGAGAATTGAACGGAGATAAACAAACACTTACTATGATCCATGCGAAATGATAGGACGCTAGACTTGAGAATTAACTAGAGTCTCAAGATTCGTTTTTGCTCCACCTACCTGTCTAACACGTAAAGGCTACAGAAGGTTCGGCGACTCATCTCTTTCTCAAACTGGTCTGTATCACCGTCCAAGAGAGATGTCTCCAGGTGCACCCCAATCCTTTGTGCCACACGAACACTACAGCTAAGCTTAGCCCAGAAATCATTCATCTGGCCCTGAAAAAGGAACCCGAGCCCGGCGAAGGCTAGATGCTGGACTCGTATTAAGGAGCCCCGGCCATTTAGTTTCGAGCATATTGTATCGAGAATATTCGCAACAGAACTGCATATATCTCGGATATCCACAAGTTCCACTCCTTTGATATTGTTCGACCTATAAGATTGTGAAGGAAGAAATTGTGAGGTATAGCTACAGACTCTAAGAAAAAGCACTGCGAACTCAATGTCATTCACACTGTATTCTTTGGTCATCTCCCACCATTTCTGATAGCGGGCGAGCAGCCAAGGAGCATACACCAATTGATCAATCCTATGCCAAAAGACAAAGTCAGCACTGTATGGTTGCATGTACGATATAATGAGCGAAGAGCCTTACCAATTTACCTCAGCAACGAAGTACTGGAGTAGACAGTCTATGATGGGTCGACTTGGGATCTGTCCGAGAGCTGTTTGTATTTCCGGGACGATCTCAGCTGGAAAAGACGTATTTCTCTCTTTCACTGAGATGCCTAGCTGTGATATATGGCGTTATTGAACGTTCAAAACGCAGCTACTCTATCCGTTCTAGGCATCACTGATGAGCAAGAAAGGACAAGCCCCTTGTAACAAGCTTTTCATTCCACGATGAATAGCAAAGAGCGTCTGAGAACGTACCCTCTGTACTAGAGCGAGAGTGTTAGATTTACTTCCCTCGCTGTATCCGAAAAGTCCTACTACCGAAGATAACTCCGTCGTTTCCAAGGGGAAAGGAGTCGAAACAGAGCTGACCGATGTGGGCTGAACTGAAGAGGGCTGAGATGTTAGAGAATCAAGCCCGTAGAGCGATATAGTAGTCCCTTGATTTCCCGGTGAAAGAGCTGCCTGAGGTGGGTAATATGCACACAGTTCTGGCTGCCTGCGTCGGGTACAATTCTCGCACTAGAACATTTGAGTTATCGTCATTTTGAGCGTAAACTATCAAGGGTTCGGGAACTTCTAGATACTTTCCTGGTCCGAAGCAGAAAGTTTATGTCCCAATCATAAATACAACGAAAAGCATACACTTGGGAAGAAGGTAAACTTACGGGATATCGGCGGTTGCACTGGACTCGGCAAAAGAATGTTAATAGAGAATCAGGACGGGTATGTAACCGTACTGTACCTTTTGTTTCTTTTTATAACACGGTATGCAGGACGAAATCTCTCGCTTCCGCCTGCTAGTTTCCATTATATTTTTCGAGGACACGATAATGCAGCCGCGCAGTTGTTCTACGACCATGCTATAATTCTTCGATTCCCAAAAAATCAAGTCCGAATTATGTGGGAAGACGAACGGCTTATCTATACGAATTTCGCATAGAACAGTTAATAACATGTAAATAGAAAGACCTGCAGCATCCGTTGAGGCCACTACGTGCATAGCTTTCTATGGGAAAATGCTCTTCAATCAGCGGTATATAAACTTCTATTAATTTCGAACAGCGTTGAAAGTAGTAAAGTTCAAAAGCCAGCTTCGGTAGTCGGCTATCGCTTAGCTAAGATGATACAAGAAGAAAGCCGTTGCTGGTGCATATTGGGAAGGTCCTTCCTCTTGCTTTGGGATCTTCATTTATCTGTCTAATTCTGTATATGATTACAAATCAACCATCATGTTATGATATACTTCTTTGCCTGCTTTTTGTCGAAATTCTATACAAAAATCAATCATCTTTCTCGCTGTAGACTCCGTAGTCGGAACATATCATACGAATATTGAAACTAAACGAAGCGGACTTCATTGGAGGAATGAGACTGAAATGAGCACGTAATCAGCTAAGAACTACTAGCTATAAAAGCATTAATGATCTTGCCGCCACCGACGTCAGATCGCGGCTTTCTCTAACCCACTCACGTAGTAGCCAGCTTCGGTAGGTGACCGGAGCAGATACCGTAACTTCAATACCATCCAAGCTGTCAGAAACGGGCTTGGATCATTACTCGATACGTGTTTCTCGGTCCTAACTTGCCGGTTTCGTATATTCAAGAGTCGGTGGCGTCTGGAGATGCACGAACGACCAGGTGGACCCAATAAGATGAAAGGTAATATCAAATACGATTCGGGTGATTGAGGTTAGGTATAATCGAAATTCGGATGCGGTACGGATAAGCTTACGTATATCTGGAACCGCGGAACTTCCGCCGGAAATAGCAATTTTACGTCGAGCACAGGTGTGTGTGAGGTGAACCAAGGCATGCGAACTGCACGTCTTATCTCGCTAGACACACTCAGCTGCAGGAGTGTGGTTAATTCCGCTCTTAATTACGTATAGAGGTAGCGAATTTGGGGGCCAAATGCCTGTTTGATACAATGTACTATAGGTTTAATTTATTGCCACATGCAAATCTTTCGTGATTCAAGTTAGTAAGCAGACAGGACTAACTTTAAATTAGGTCAGCAGCGCGGTAAATGAGAAAAAAACTAATTATAGTTTACGTATTTCCTCTTTTCATGATTGTGAATATGGACAGATGGGGGATGTTCAACATGAGTCACTTGAATAAAGAAATCGAAAATCCAAAGACTAAAAGCTGAAGTGTATTATCGATCAAAGAGATTCTTCTTTTCTTATATACTCCTTTTTATCTTTACTTCTAACGTGAAAATTGGCCTCTTAGTCGCTGGCTTTTGGAGGAAAGCACCTTGCACTTCTGTAATATTTTTGAGGGCGGACTTTCATCCTATCGTTACGCCATATTAGGATATGTTAATTCCACATGTAACCTGCATATGTGTGTAGCTGCAGGACAACATCTGACCACAATAAGCATTTACAGTATAAACTAGTCCCAGATTTTACCTCGCAAAGCACTTCCATGCTTGCCATTGATGTCTCTCCTTGTCAATACCAATAGTTCTTATATTCTCCTCGAGAAAGGCTACCATATCCTCCAACTCCCCAGCTAGTACCCTATCGTACCTCTCCTGCATATCAGCTAGTTGCGTCTCATATTTTTCCAGGTCCGCCACCTTTTTCTGGACGAAAGCCTGGATTTCATCCTCTGGTATAGCCGACACAAGCTCGTCCCAATCCGCTGTCTCTTCTCGGAGTTTAGTGAAAGGAACGCAGGTTGGGCCGTTAAAACCGCGCAGCAAGAGGAAGTGGAACCACTGACGTCCTTGCTTTTGGCATTCCTTCAGCAATGCTGAAGGCTTTTCGTCCTCGCGGAAATCGTTGCCTAGAACCTTTTTCTCTTCCTCTTCAAGGATCCGGGTGTACAACTCTAAGTGTTTGTTGAATCTGACAAGCTTTTCATCAATAGAGGGCCAAGTATTTGGGGACTCTATAAGCAGCCACGATGGCGCGGAATACACCATCTGGGCTGGCGCTGTATATGACCACTCCCAGTCAATTACTGCAATAATTGTAAGGTCTTGCTCGTTACCAACGATCATATTTGCGGGTTGAAAATCGTCGCACATGAATTTGAAAGGGCCTTTATCTCGGCTAGGCAAGACATGGCGTGCTACCAAAGCTTTCATGACGTTCCAGTAGACAAACTTGTCCTTTGCATCGTCAGCATCGTCGACTGAATTAAGTTGTAAATCAAGATGTTGTAGGTCCTGGTCGATTATGTGGTGGAAATATTCAGATGTTGATGAGTACGTCTTGTTCCGAGGACCTGTGAAGCGTTAGGACACATAGAAGATTTAAGGAGCGTTCGACGACGGCACGAACCGAGAACGTTAACTCCGCCGTTTTCAATGAAATCATGGACCTTCTGAGTGAGCGGTCTTGAGTTAATTGGTGCAGAGAATCCGGGTTCACTGGTCATAGAGGTTAAGGTCATGCTGCCAATGCGTGGGAAATTCAGCTCTTGCAGTTGCAGTTGGAAGTTAATCGTTTGTCGGAAGATAGTTTCGATCACATGCTCGCTGACGTCTTCTTTCATAATCCTAGCATCAGTATTTTGCAAAATTTGGTCGACACCAACGCCTTCGATAAACGTCATCATAATGAACGGGCCAATTCCAAGCGGATTATCAATGGCTAGTCCCCACGCTTTGACATCGGGGATGGGTATGTTGGTCTCCTGGCGGATAAGTTTCATCGCAGCTACTTCGATCCCAATTTTCTCGTCGGCATTCATGACCTTTCCTACCATGGGAAAGCGGACCATCCACTTCTCTCCATTGCTGAATTCTACCTTGCAGCTGATATTATAAGCGCCACGGCTATCGTCAAGCTTATGCGTGGCGAGTTTGCAAGGCAGATGATCACTGTGGAATGTCGAAACCCAGTCTGTCAACTGTTCTTCGCGTGCTTTGTCATACTTCCGGATCCATAGAAGGAATGATACATTGTTGTCCAGAATGGCGCGCTCATCCCAGTCCATCATGAAATGAACAACCATCGAGTTTAAGTCATTGGGAGTTTAGGGGTTAACTGTATAGTGTATTCCCCACATTCGGCGCTAGCTTAGCGCGTCCAGAGTGTCGGGTTCATCTCATAAAGCGTTCAGTTGAAAAAATGACCAGTGTACGAAGTACACCATTCTATTTTCCCTGCTTTTCAAGGAGCGAAAAGATTTAACATCGTCTTCGAACCGATTCATTAAGGCATTGATATACTTGCCTAAGCCGTAATGGTTGAAAGCCACGCTACGTGAATGTCATTCAAGAAGACATACCTGCCTCGCCTGCGTCGTATTTTACAGTTCCTGAATTAGAACCACATCGCACATAGGAGTTTGACATACCTACTTAAATAAACTTATAAATGAGAATTCTAGAGACATTCTGATAGGTATTAGATAATGTCGCGGAGGTGTAGAGCCCTACTTATATAGCGTTACTGCCATGCTCCAATGTGCCCGTAAAATTACGCTAAGCCCAATGAGGTCGCTAGTCTAAATGCAGCCCAATGACGCTATGTATGCTGATTAATCCCACCTAATTATTTATGAAGGTTCCCAACCCAAAAGAGAGTGTTTATCGCCAACCAAGATAGCCGAACAGAAACAAGAACTAAACAAACACGCCTCCCTCCTAGCTACTCGACTAGCCACGATGACGTCTCCCGCAGCCGTCATTGGTTCGACAGGTCTGGTCGGCCACCAGATCCTCGCGACGTTGCTCAGCCTCGACGCTTGCAAGACTGTGCATACCATTTCTCGCCGTGCCCCCAAGACCGAACCGTCTGCGAAGCTCAATGCAACCATCGAGGCTGACACCACGAAGTGGGCGTCGCAGTTCGCGGCGCTCTCGCCGCCCCCGACGGCTGTCTACTCGGCGCTAGGGACGACGCGCCTCCAGGCTGGTGGCATACAGAACCAATGGAAGATTGACCACGACCGTAAGAAACCGGTCGGTAGTAGCAGAAGGGGGAAGGATACCGTAGTTACTGACTCGACGGCCTCCTAGTAAACATCGAACTCGCAAAAGCGGCCCACGCCGCCGGCGCCCAGACCTTTATCTTCGTATCGTCCGCCGGCACGCGAGGCCTATTGGGTAACTTTGCGCCATACTCGAAGATGAAGATTGGCGTGGAAGACGCAATCCAATCACTCGACTTCAAACAGGCCATCATTCTGCGTCCCGGTTTCCTGATGGGTGACCGGGAGGTTGCTCATACTGGTGGCGCCCTTCTCGGATCCGTTTTCCGTGGCATGAAGACGTACTTAGGCCAAGGCGCCCAAGACAAGTTTGCACAAGAGGATCAAGTTGTTGCGCGCGCTGCTGTTAAGGCCACGCTGTTGGCTGCTGAGGGCAAGGCCCCGAGCAAATATTGGGTTCTGGAGCAGAGCGACATTGTCAGGTTGGGACGAGATGAGTGGAATGCTTGAACTACCGGTATCTGACACTTGATTGATTTATGTTCGGCTGCTAGGTGTTGGGCGTTGAAGGGGCGTGAAAGGTCGCAACTTAGCTGCTGTTCTAACGTAGAATGCCCGGGTTTGACAAATTGAGTTCGAGATCAGGTAGGTAACGTATTGTTGTGCGCCATCGAAGAACAAGGCATCCTAAGATCTATATTGCTCTATATCTATTCATTGAGGAATGGCTTGGTGTTCTAATTTGGCAGACTTTGTTGTTCGTCAAGCCAGGTTCTCCAGTCTTGGTCCTCCAATATCGATCGAACACGGGCCTCAAGCCACTCCGTGTTGCCCCAGAACCCCCATGAGGCTTGAAATCTGAGCCAATCGACAAGGGCAGTTTCCCAGTGCCGAACAAAAATCTTCCAATCGTATGTCTTGTCGGTTCCAGCAAGTAGATTATCACGATATCGCTGTAGTAGCTCCCTCTCGCCCTCACCCATCAGTAGCCTGGCAGGTTCATCGTCGTCCGTAAGCTTGTGCAAGGGCACGGAACACGTGAACAGCTTCGCAAGGTCGCACACTCCTAGCCCAAGGCCCACATACTGGAAGTCGTAAAACGCGACTTCGGACCCGGAGTTTGTTGTGAAGAGATTCTCGGATTTCACGTCACCATGGATGAGTGTTTCGTAGTCGCGTCCACGTGGTGTGAGAACATCAGCTACTTTCTCCGCGATGGAGCTCTCACGAGGCAAGGAGGGTTGACAAAGCATTGAAGACCATTCGGAGTCTGAGTCGGCAGCGAGAGAGGCATATTCTTTCTGCCTCGTCGCAAGATACGTATACCCTCCGTTCAACCAGACAGACTGCCCTGGCGCAGCACCTCGCTTTCTCCTGTCTGCTTCCTCGAGAGGGGGGAGCAATAGTTCTTGCAATGGCATGGGTAGTATTCCCCACGATTTCCTATGAAAATTGGATAACCAATCCAAGGCTGCGTTCACCTGTGTTTCATTTAGCGCAGCCCTCTTCTCGCCCGCCACCGGGTATTTCGACCGGAGGTCTGTCATCAAAGTCGCCATTAACCCCTCAGGCGTATCAGCCCCGGGCTTCCCTTGTGTAGCGGAAATGCAACGGGCCACGGGCAAATCTCTACCAAGTCTTGGCGCAATAGAGCCGTAGAAATTCTGTTCAACCTCATAGCTCAGGATCTTGCGTAGATGGCCCTCGACTTCCCCCACCGATGGTGTAGGAGGTGGGGAGATGAGCTTGAGGATAAGCGCGTACATTTCCTTTCCATCCTCGCCCGGGGTACTAATATCGCCATACCTTTCGCGCATTTGGTCTGCTGCAGCTGCGGTTGTAGCTCGCGCTGTCACCTGGCAAATGTGGCCGTACCCAGCCCATAGTGACTGCACTTTCTGGAGAGACACGAGCTCTAATGAGTGCCATGAGAGCAAAATGGCGGCTACTTGCTCGGCCAAGTTTATTGGGCCCATCACGGATTGGATCGGATTTTCGAGCGGCGCTCCCTGAGAGTCATTACGCATCTCCAAGACTGACCAAACTAAAATTGAAGCCAAGAGAATGAAAAGGGAGAATATCCTCCATCTATCGAAAAACACGTACAGAAACATATATTTTTGCACAAAGCCGCTACTACGAGATCAATGCAAGGTAGTCTCCTGGAATTAGTTACGAAGTACGGACTGAACTTTGAAACTGTGCCTAGCAGCTGGGGCCAGCTGACAACTAACTGGATGTTTTCTCAAACCAATGGCAACGCCAAATAAAGTATTAATAAAAGCTTATACCAAGAGGAGTTAATCGAAGCTCCTGCTGACTGACATATGTTGTTTAATACATCTATTCGCTGCAAGGGAATGATTCCACTATTTGCCTGTTAGCTAAGTATAGCATAAACAGCTATTGGTCGGTGATATTACGAGGCTTCGGCTGTCTGTAAAGGAGGGCTGAATCAGTGAAATCCGGGAGGGAACAGATTGCCAACCCAAGATCTACGTGTAAAAGAGGAAAACAAGGAAGGGCTTCTTAGACACAAAGAGACTTATTAGATGAATTGAGTCTATGGTACACAAGCCCTTGCCATAGTGACAATCTCGCGTAGCTGATATGATCACACTAAGTACAAGCAAAATAACGTCTGCCAAGATGTCTTAAGCGAATTAACAAACAATTTCTTAGTGTTCGACAATATTGCAACCTTGCTATACATGCCGACATATGCGACGATTAAATTCGAATAGAGCAGCGGCTATAGTCTTTCCAAAGAGTTGCTGAAGGCTAGTCGGAGAGATTTTTCTCTACAGTTTGTGAAGGTTGGCGCACCGAGCCCCCGCTTACGGAATATGCCGACTTGGATGCGCCGCATGCATGCATTAGCCGAGCACACCTATTCATTCAATGATATCCAATGTACCTAATTTGAGTATTATTTCTTAGTTCCTGAATTCGAAAAAGTATCATCGATAGCACGACATTTACACGTAGGAGCCGTAAATCATAAGTAACATCGTTCAAGAGACTAAGTGCTGCCACGCTGTTTACGCATTGATGAGGCATTGTTGAATCAGTCGTCAACATCCGGAACATAAGAGTCGGCTTTACAAATGTAAGCTTGCTGCCTGTTTGGAACGAAGGAAGTGACTATCGACGTGGTGAGATATAAGTATGATAGATATACGAATAAGTTCGAGATATTAATAGTTATAATTCTCGCAGAGCTTGGTTCTCAACGTGCTTTTTGTTGATACCATATCTATAAAACAATAAACAAGTCCCCTCTCAACTCTTCTCACTACAACCATCCCCGTGGCTTTTCATCCTATTCTTAACTTCGTGTACCTGCTCCCAGCACGAACCCCCCGCTCGATCCACTGCCAAGTTAGCCGGCCCCAGTCTTCACGATGGCTTCACAGATCCAGCACCCTAACCTCCCCCTGCCTGACTACTTTTCCAGGTTTGCCAGCATTTACGTTCGCCAAACAGGCCACTCTACGCTCAACATTCTTGCCGATGTCATCACTGAAAATGTCCAGACATCTGCCCATCCCATTGGCCCAGACTCAGTCGTCCACGATACTGCTGCAGGGCCCGGTATAGGCGCCGCGGCGCTCGTTGCCCGCCTTCCTAAGGAGCAGCTACCAAAGAAGTTGCTGGTTTCAGATAATGTCGCCATGATGGTGTCGGCCGCGCGCGAGTCCCTTACTGCATCCCCGCTACCCCATGTCGATTGCAAGGAGCTCGACTCGCAGAACCTATCCGCAGTGTCTGACAATTACTTCACCCACTCGATCAACAATTTTAGCATCTTCACCTTTATTCGCCCAGTAGACGCCATCCGTGAGACATATCGCACCCTCAGCCCGGGCGGCTTGGCTATTATCACTTGCTGGCGCCGCTTCGCGCCCATGTACATCGTACACGCTGCGCAGAAGAAAGTCCGCTCAGACTTGCCGCTCATGCCCTCGCCGGGTCCGGAATTCTACGAGGAGGGCGTGCTACAGAAAGTGGTCGAGGAGGGCGGCTTCACTAGCGATGAAATAACCATGGTTGACAAAGTCATGGTCGTCGCCGACCACGAAAACATCGCAGGCCTTACCGCCCTCATGTCAGGTCCCTTGATGGCTAAGGCGCGCGAGGGTTACACGGCGGAAGAGGAGGCGAGATGGGCTGAGTCCATCAGCCAGTCAGTGAAGGAAGAGCTTGAGCAGTTTGGGGGGATTAGATTCGAGGCATATATTCTCTTGGCTACCAAATAGAGAAGTTTAGGACTATCCGCACTTGACAAAATACGTCCACGGTAATTGATGGGAACTACCGAGATTTAATTGGAATCTACCAGTATTTGGTATAGTGCCTTTTTCCGCTCATATTACAAGAGCTAAAAAAAATTTCGATCGGCTTAACACAGATGAGTTCAATATGACATGTACGAGTGGATTTCATGACGTATCACGGTAATTCATGCATTGAATATTATATTGTTGATTCGGATACGCTCAGCGGCAAAAACCCGATAGAATGCGCATTCTCCGATTCACACGGCCCGATAGTCGGCATTGGTAATAATGAGGATCTAAGACCTTAATGTGGTCCCGTTGAGTTGACATGCATCTCTAGTAGGATTCTCTTATCTATTCGTGTCACAAGGGCTAGAGTACTAGTGCTTGGAAGGGTATTCAATATTGCAATAATCTTCTTGGGCGTCAAGGAGGCCTGGATGTCCAAGTTCCTCTCTCGAGCCCAGCGACGAATCTAGATTTTTATACATGAATGGCATCGCCTTTGCGAGCCTAAATCACCCAGATTATTCAGGTCCATACTGCTATTATCGTGTTTGCCTAATTCCACGATAATAGCAATCATGATATCCAATAGGTACGGGTAGCTGAATATACCAAACACCGCTCTGCAGATTAAGTACAGGATAATTATCGCCGACCAGACCCTGGTATGCGGGTAGTTGCGTTACCCTACCCGGGGCTGGTCTGTGTGACAATTTGGATTCCCCGAACTTATTTCTGCGTTTCAGGCATTCCCGTCGCATGAGCATCTACAATGGCTAACAGAAAAGAAAGAATGGATAGCTGTCACGTGGACTGGCCCCTGGGTATCGGGATTGCAACTATCCGTATACTAGGGGGCAGGGCCGATATCATGTGAAGCAACGAATCGTTCTTCGTGTTCTCTCGATTACGACAATAGCAGTACGGACCTGAGTAGACAGGACTAAGCGAATAAGAGCGAAGCCCTTGTATACTTAAACCTCGATCTCCGTCAGGGCTGAAGGGATGACTAGACTGTATGGCCTCCTTGATGCTCTAGTAAACTGTTATAATATCGAATACCTTCTAAGCCCTAGTTACACACGACGAGGCACTAAGGATGGATTCTTCACGCCGCCTACAGAGATCCTATTCAGCGAGTCGCCAGATCTCAAAGTTATGGCATAAAACGCTTTCCTTCCTCAAAAGCTCCATAATTACGCTGTGGCTCTTCACTGTTAATGATTTCAAGACTACGATCTTTCCAAGCATTGCGTTTGCAGTATTTTACTCTCTCGGAAACCTGGCCAGTCAGATCTCGGTCTTCGTCCTTCTATCACGATTGCCATACGTTTTTTGCTGGACCTGGGTGAATCTACTAGCATTCACCGTGAACAACCAGCGATATCCAGGAGCAATTACTGAGGACCTTCTCAACAAGCCCTGGCGGCCAATCCCCGCGGGTCGCATTTCAAGCAGAGATGCGCAGATTCTCGGATTGCTCACATATCCATTAAGCATGTGGACAAGCTTCCTGGTGGGCGGCGGATTGATTCAGAGTATTCTTCTTGCTGTGTTCGGCTGGGTCTACAATCGTCCTGGGGCTTCAAGCCGAGGATTCGTCGTACGCAATTTACTCAATGGCCTAGGTTTCACCAGCTTCGCATCCGGTGCACTCGATGTAACATTGGAGCGTCACCACCATGGAAACTCGGTATTACTAGACGGGAATGTTCTGAGTTGGCTGTGTTTGCTGGTTGTCGTAATCTTGACGACGGTACATTCGCAGGATCTATATGACCAAGCGGGAGATGCGGCTTCGGGAAGAAGAACGGTGCCACTGGTGGTTGGAGATAGTCCTGCACGTTGGTCAATTGCACTCGGAGTCATCTGGTGGAGCATCGTATCTGCAAGGTACTGGAGCTCTGGTTCGGTTGGATATCAATTGACAGGATCGCTGGCCTTGTGGGTTGCATGGCGGACCTTGTTCATGAGGACAGTCACCGCAGATAGGACTACGTTCCTTATTTATAACGGCTGGTTGATGAGTGTTTACTCTCTACCGTTGGCTGCAAGGTGCAAAGCCTTTACAGCTAATTGAAGCGGGTCAATCGAGAACAGAATAACACTTTAAATTAGCGAACATAGACTTCTGAGAGGGAGCAATAGGCTCAAACTTTGTATTGATTTTGATTCTTAACTCTCAACCTAAAACACCCCCTCGTAACACCCAACCAGAAACCTACGATAACGAGATCAATGGCGTCGTTCTAGCCTAAGGCAGCTCAAAGTCTTTAGGGTAATAAACTTCGGGATCCAATGAAATCATCTTGGAGTAGCTCCAGTCTTGTATCACCTTCCAATTTACACATACCGACTTCGAGTTGGATTTCGTTGCTGGCTTCGGAAAAGCTGGATCCCAGTTAAATGTGTACATAGCGGTATTTCCATAGCACATTATAGCCAGACGTAGAGTCTCGATGCAGTGATCTGTTCTCGAACTAGTCAGATACTAACTGCTCCCAAGTACTTAGGATGCAATAAAAGAACTGGGAAATAACCTAGGTGTCCGTGAACGTAGTTGGCTTGCGCTTCAGTAAGAGTTGGAAAATATCTGTCCTTATACAGGTAAAGCCTAAGCCGTCGCTATTGGGTGGTATCAGTTAATCATTTGAAATCTCTTCTGATGACTAAGATATTGAGTGAACGTACTAGACAATGAAGCTCATGGTGGACTCCGAGAGTTGCAGCATACCCGCCACCGACAAGCTCGATGGAGTTTTCTACCGACTCTCCAGCCTGCTCCAACTCTTCGCGACTCGCTTTGAAGAAAACAGCTGTAAAGTTTTTAGCCTTGATCTGACCACATCGTAGCACAAGCAAAGTTACTCACGTCTAATCAAATGATCCCACGCTCTATCTTGTTCATCTGTAGGAGGCCCCGAGTAGTTGCTATAAGAATGTGGATCTAATCCATGCTCCGATTTAACCTCATACTTGACTGCTTCGTGTGCAGGGGCTGCATCCTGTCAGTCTCCTGTCCTGATAGCTTATGAGAGAGAGTCGCTTACACCAACTTTGTCCGTTAGGACGCAAGCCGGGAAGAGAGCGGCGTGTACTCAATAAGACCCCCAATACAAAAACAAGGACAACATGAAGTACTACAAGGTATGCCCGTAAAGGTGTAAATAACTTCGTCTTGCCGTGCCTAGATACCGGTGGAATTGGCTCGTTAGTATCGAAGTCCTGAAACAGGAACGCAGATTCTTCATCTTTCGTCATCTTTGTGGTTTATGGAAAACTAAGGGTCAAATGCTCGTTGTCTCAAACACTTGAATAATATCGAAATCTAGAAACGACGTGGAACAAATATGAATTAACGGAGAGAAGGAAAAAGGGGGGACAGGCTACAGTTTGAATACTCTGGTCAACTGGGTTCCGCGCTCTGACTGAAATTTCAAGTATATGAAGCAATGACGTCGACATGCGTGATATAAGTAACACTATTGCTGAATGAGACCTTCCTCTAGGATTTAATCACACTCTGCAGGTTGGTTCATGATATCACGGCGGATTCTAGTATAGCATTCGTTGTTACTGTTAATCACCTCGCTTATTGTCCGCCGAGACTCATGCGATATTACTACATACAAAACTTTCATGTCTCGCCTGTTTTGCTAGTACTATCAGCAGCAAGAACTTGGTCTATATAAGGAACAACAAGCCCATACCACTTCGGACTTACACTAACAGCTTTTCTAGCCATCATCGGGTATAACTCAGTCACTCTATCAAATTCCATATCTTTCGGAGATGCATTACTTCAAACTTACATTGACGCTTGCCCTGCTCGCCAGTCCAGCTTTGGGTATCCCATTGTCCGGAGGCTCCGGTAAGAAACAGGTTCTGAAGCCTTTTTGACTGGGAGAGCAGTTACTGATAGTCACAAAGGCCCAGAATCTAAATATTCTGGACCAGAAATTCCACACCCTGAGAAAATCAAAGCGGATCCCGCGGGGTTTATTCGACGCATCGCCATTGACAAGCCGAAGGCTCTCAAGATCGAGGAGGATCCTTCCTTGTACAAGCGCGTGTAAAAACAGCTTGAGTACAAGCTCCGCCTACTAGAGATAACAGAGATGAGACATGATAGGTTCTAGCGCATTTCTCTAAAGGTGTCTGCACGTGCATTAACTGGGTGGAAGAGACTTTGGGGGGATCGAAGAACCATGATTTTCTGATTTAGGAATTCAATGAAAGTAGTCTGGTCTTAATGACTGTAACTTCACGAAACCAGATACTATATGCTAGCAGTCATTGATATGATATGATTTTGGGCAGAGCTATGCTTAGCTGTTGATGAGTACGTGCTGACTTGATTGGTTGAATGGTTATGTCACCTTCGCGACATCTCCAATGTTGGATCGTCGGTTGTTGGGGTAATGAATGCATATCAGAAGGATTTCACAATTGCCAAGTTCTGTTCTCTGCCGAAGATTAGCGAAGAACCCATTTCAAAGGTGCCGTAGGCTGATCATGCGGGAGGTCCGCGACTTGGCATATGGGACATTGCGGCCACTTCATATATTCGAAGGATTCAGCTGCAACACACCTCAACCAACCTTTGAATGAATTCGAGGGGGTTTCTGACCCATCCAGATAACTTCCCTTCCAGGGTTTGCCACGCTTAGGAATCGCAACTGTTAGCCCCTTTCATTTGCCTGCCTGATTCAGTGAGCCGTAGTTACAAGTCACGTTCGTCACGGCTATGTTTAATGAATGTCTATGATTTACTTGTAATCATATATTGTCCGTTGATTCTACTGCTAATCGAAATCTTCTGTTGTGGATCTTGATATTCGGTTTTGGTTTTTTTTTTTAAACATCACCTAGAATTACAATGACTCAACATCAGGAATACTATCAGAGTCCAGGTCATGTTATCGCTGTCGGGGTTATTCTACCGCTCATTGACATAGTCATTGTTTCAATGAGGTTCTGGGTTCGAAAGAAGCAAGGTCAAGCGGTTAAGTTAGACGATTGGCTTATGGTACCCGCAACTGTATGCACATAAATAACACCTTCTGGCTTCACATATTTATTGATTACCGGCTGACGTTCTTAGCTTTTTACTATTGGCATTGGAATCTCAGTAGTCTACGGTGTCGCTCATGAAGGACTCGCGTACCGACTTCGAATACCCCCAGAGCTTGCCCATGATGCTTTCGCAGCTCATACAAACCAGCTATCTATTATTGGCAGGGTTGGTTCAGTATTCTATTGAATATTATGAAGAATACCTACTCTGACACGCTAATTAGGTGCAATGGGCTTTTGTCCTGCTGCTCCCACTAACTCTGGGATGTACCAAAGCGAGCTTTCTCTTGTTCTACGCGAGGATTTTTTCCATCGATAAGAGCAGTCGTAGGAATAAACTTCTCCAGGCCCTTGTCGCATTCGTGGCGATATGGACGGTCGGATTCTTCCTAGCGAAGCTGTTCGACTGCGGCTTGAATTTCTGGGCAAATTGGGGCTCAGTCTTCGAGTTTATGACAATTTGTCCTGAAACTATGCTGGTGACCGTTATATTCTGCGCGACAGATTTTGCCATTGATGTTATTATCATCTGCTGGCCCGTTCCGTTAGTGAGTAGAGCAATTGGCAACCCCTCTCTGTCTCTCAGTATAGATTAACACAGAGGCAGATATGGAAACTGAACCTTACGATGTTCAGGAAAATAGCCATTACGGGTATCTTCTCGCTAGGCGCAGTGTAAGTTTTTTAGCACGTATCAAATATCGGTAGTCAGCTGACATCGCCCACAGGTCGGTTGCCGCCTCACTAACTCGACTGATATTCACTGCTCGGGTTAGAGAAGTAGGCTTTGATCCTAACGCTGATCCTATTCGTATGTCTCCTCGATACTCGCGATTTCAGTATAGATGGTAACAAACTAAACTTTACAGTTACAATCACGGGAGAGATATATTGGGGTTTAGTTGAAAGTACGGCCGCAATACTAGCAGCCTGTTTGCCAACGCTCCAGTTCATGTTTAGACATTCATCTTGGGAAACAATCGTCACGACCAGCAAGCAGATATGGGAATCGGCATCATCACACACAAGGATCTTAAGAACAAGGACTAGCAAGCGATCCATGGGCGCAGAGACCATACCTGAAATGCCCGTTGCATACGTCGACTTGAACAGTCCCTGCCCTGGGCCAGCTTCAGAGCAGAAACCGCCTCATTGGCGAGCTGACGGCCCTGCTGTTGATTTGGAGATGTGCTCGGTGGATAGTCCATACGCTCGGCGTTTAGAAAATAAATAAGAAGAAACTTGGTGTTATATTGGGTGCGTCATGGAAAGAGATAAGGATTTATCGAAAGTGGCACCAGACTTGAATTCTGTTATCAAACTTGGGCCAGGACTGTATATATATCTCTTTCTGGCAAAACAACGCTATCGATGTACTGCTATTGTGCTCAATGATAAGTCTATATTAGTAATTAGCTATAAGGGTTGGATTTTCTATGCTGATGGTGCCTAATTTGTACTTACCCACTAACTGTCGCACGTACCCCCATTTGCATCTAAATTAATCAATCTGTAAATAGGAGTTGAGCATGATGTTCAATCGGGATCCAGAGATACCTGCGATCCTTGCATAAGAGAGTGTCAATCTCATGCAATCCTACGCAACGTCAGTATCCAAGTTGATTATACGACCATGCAACATCATCTGCGGGGTACAAGAGGTATTTGATCAAACGATCGTAATATTTGACCTCTTAATAGTAATACCCATCACCTATATTCTCAGTAAAAATCTACTCGTCTGTTTCCTAGTCCAAAATGGCAGAGATGACAATAATACGTGTGGCCATTATTGGGGGCGGCCTCGCTGGTGCAACATTGGCAAGGGCACTAACGAAATACGATAGCCTCGATGTGCAAGTTTACGAAGCTGGTAGCTTCAAGGAGCGCGGAGCAGGGGTAGGAATTCAGAGCAATGCTTTACGAGCATTGGATCAAATCATCCCCTCGGCAATGAAAATGCTAGTAGAGCAAGCCGGGGCCGTTCCTACATGTGCCGCTCGGTTTCTCATGGTGAGCATGCAGGCATTAGTACTGATGTCAGATATGCTACGAGGACCAGCCTAATTTGTGTTCAGGGATGCGGACCAGAAGCTGGAAGCGTTCTGTTTGACCTGGACACTGGTTCCCCAAAAGTTTCCGTGCATCGAGCTTCGTTATTGCGGGAGCTTCTCGCGCCGCTGCCCAATGATATCTTGCATGCTCATAAGCGGCTCGTTGGGATTAATTCTAGAGATAAATCAGCTAGAATTGAGGTTGAATTCGAAGATGGCACTAAGGACTACTTCGACGCAGTCATCGGAGCAGATGGCATTTTTAGCTCTGTCCGCAAATACGTTCTTCAAGATGAGGCGGAGAAATATGCCGCATCTCCAGCTGGGTTTTGGGATTGCAGAAATGTAGTACTGTTGGACAAGGCAACGGAAGTCCTGGGCGAGACTTACTTTGAAGTCGATAGACAATGGTATGTGTCGAATGTACCGACTCCTTTACGCGCGATGTTTCCTCTTAGAAGACATCTCTTAATTATCACCGCTTAGCTAACAGGATAGTAGTACGTAATGTTGCTCGAGCGAAGCCGACGGCATTCCTCTTTACTCCTATTATTCTCCGACAATTACCTAGCACGATAACTCCTACCAGAGATATGCTGATACAACATAGATGATTGGGTTGGTGACGGTGCCTTCTTATTACATTGCGTCATGGAAAACAGGACTATGGTGCAATGTATCATATCAGGTATTGATCAAGAGGCTTCTTATAAGGATCGAAGACACCCGATCACGAAGGAAGAACTTGAGAAAGCGTTATCTAGCTGGTCCGATAACCCGGTTGCCGAAGCCATGATAAGCGTAAGTTTGATACCTATGAATACGATTCTTCTCATAATAATAACGAAACTAACACTATCTGGCCTGCACTTTTTCAGCTCATCCTCGATCAGCCTAACACGCAAGGGTACTCTCAATGGGAGCACAAACTCACACCTACTTATGCCAGTGATCGTATATGTATTATGGGCGACGCGGCACATGCGATGACCCCGTGGCAAGGCGCTGGTGCCGGACAGGCTATTGAAGACGCGCTCATCCTTGATACCGTGCTTGGCCACATAACGTCCCGAGAGGAGATCCCCGCCGCCTTTCAGGCATTCGATGCCATAAGAAGACCAAGATGCCAGCGGCTTGTTGACTCAAGCAAGGAAACCGGCCGAATAATGTGTGGTAGAAGTGATGCCCGCGATTCAGAGACATTAAGAGAGGCCTTAAAAGGAAGATGGAAATTTATCTATAATTTGGATGTTGAAATGCACAAACAAGAGGCTTTGCAGAAATTAAGGGACTTTCAAAGTCTGTCTCTCCGCAATAGATGAATTACAGGGCGAATGGGGGGGGAGGACGAGATAGGGCGATGGCGTTTAACCATGAATCCCTATTAAAGAACCGTAACGAATGAGCTCTTAATATCTCTATCGATATCTATCCTCAATTAAAGCCAGGAGCAAATGGTTATCAAGCGTACATAAATACATGGGCAGTGTTCCTTTTGCAGAGTATGTATAATATCGAAATGAAATTGGAACCAATCACGGCGCCGTCACTTTGAAGCTAAAGACATCTTCGGTTTCTGTAAGAAATTCTTTTTCTTCGGCAAAATAATAATGAGAAACGCATAGTCGAACCGTTAGAAGTGCGCTTAAAAAAGACCGTAAAATACTGGTCCACCCGTGACCTGAAGGAGGTGAATCTTACTGGGGGTCAACCATAGTAGAATCCGTTCGTTTACAGGGGGGAATTTTCCGTAAGCTACGTCACATGCGAACCCAACTGACCAATCAGAGCCTCGTTCGAGCATTATTCGCTAATTCAGCTTTTACGATATACTTCATCGCCGACGGCCTACCTTTGTTCAAGTTCGATGCTGCAATAAAATACCCCTCCTATCATGCAAAGGGTGAATTTTTCTGTTCGGAGGCGTATAGATGATTTGAAGTGAGAATTTGGGAGGCGCGCAATCAAATGCATTGTAAGTGTGACGAATCTCAAGGCGGCGTCGTTGAGTGGGATTCATATCCATGATGCATGTACACGATGGACTAGGCATCAGCTTATGCCTTAAAATCAGGATGCCCAATAAACTCGACAAGAATCTAGACTATCTATGAATCTGGGTTTCTAAAGAAATTCAACATATTCCATCAGGCCATGTCTCGTGGTTGAGTGAGCGCCACATCGAACTCACTACGGCCGAATTTCCGAGACTAACTCTCCGAGCCGATATCGAATTCGCGGTATTTATTGTTTGCCTATCATTCCACAAATCAAGTTTGTAGGAATATTGAGAGGGCAAATTTTTACCTGTTCATGTAAACAATATGTTGATTGAAGTCATCGCTGCCTTGGACTAGATAATCCGTCACCCACCGCCGCCATGTCGGAACCAACAGATCCTTCCAACCCAATGACATCCACGCCTACAACCACGGCTCTTAAGAAAGTCTCACTCACGAAAAGAGTGCTCTCGGAGCTTGGGCTCATATCCCTATGGAACTCTCCGAGAGATATCAAGCTACTCTGCGGACAGCGATTCGTACGCATGCTTGGATACGGTGTATCGACACTGATCCTGGTTGCCTACCTCGATGCCTTGGGTAATCGGAAAACAGAGATTGGCCTTTTCATGACGCTCACTCTCGCAGGAGATATCTGTATCAGTTTCTTCTTAACATTGTTCGCCGACGCATTGGGACGTAAAGCCACACTCGCTGTTGGGGCCATACTTATGACTGGCAGTGGTGTCATCTTTGCTTGGTTCGGCACCTATTGGATCTTACTCGTTGCTGCTATCGTCGGTGTTATCAGCCCCAAGTAAGTACACGTCAATTACTAGTCAAACATAAACTCGGCCCAGTCTGCCAAATTGGATGTGAAAGATTGCTCACAGTGACGGATAAATAGTGGCAACGAGATTGGCCCTTTCCGCGCCATTGAAGAGAGTATCGTCGCACAACTCACTGCGTCTGAAAATAGAAGCGACATATATGCTTGGTACAGCTTATTTGGACTAGCTGGCGCAGCATTTGGTTTTATGATATGCGGTTGGGTTTTACAGCTGTTCACTGATATTTTACATTGGGACCTCTTACATTCGTACCGCGTTATCTACGTGATCTACGCCTCGATCGGTCTTATCAAGCTATTCCTAACTCTCTCGTTATCTCACTCCGTCGAGGCTGAAAAGAAACAGCAGCAGAACAACAAGATTCCAGTGCGGAGAGACGAAACGACGCCTCTCTTGAACGAAGAGGTCTTGAATAACGAACAGGGAGCACCTATGGAGACGAAACACAAAAAGCGGTTTCGGGCGCTTCTACCAGATATTAGTAAGGGCAGCGTGTCGGTCGTTACTATTCTCTGCTTTCTCTTCGCTCTTGATGCGTTCGGGACAGGTGTAAACCCGCTGTAAGATGAACAATCCAATCTCTCATTCTACTGACATACTTACTATGCTAAGGTCCTGGATCACCTACTACTTTCAATGGCGGTTCGATGTCGAAGAGGGCAAGCTAGGCAGCATATTCTTCGTAACACAGATTTTAGCTGCCATGTCGATGCTTGTGGCCTCATCCATCGCCAGGCGCCTAGGAAACATCAAGGTGAGTTACTCTTATCCCAACCCACCCCATAAGATCTTACATCTATATGCAAGCACCGCTAATTTTAACAGACGATGGTCCTTACGCACCTCCCCTCGCAAATTTTCCGTGCCTTGATCGGGATACCGGATAATGTACATATCGCGCTCCTATTCTGCATAATCAATGCATCAACAGCGTCGATGGACACCGCGCCGCGATCCGCCTTCCTTGCAACCATTATCCTTCCAGAGGAGCGAACAGCCGTCATGGGGACGTTGAATGTAGTCAAAACAACAGCCTCGAGCCTCGGGCCCTTGATCACTGGCCTGCTCGTCGACCATAACCTTTATTGGGTTTCATTTGTGGCATCTGGCTCGCTGAAAGCTCTTTACGATGTCGGCATTTTAATCTTCTTTAGGCATAAGGAGAAAGAGCGTGCGAAGGAAGAAAATGATAGGTCTCAGAGACAACAAGAACAGATAGACGGTTTAACGCATGAAGAGGCGTGACGAACTAATAGTACTTGGAAGCAAGCGATTTGGCGGGTTTGCACAAACCTCCCAGTTTGACTTGCAAATTGCGTTTCAATCTAGATACGATATAGATTGATGACCTACTCTTAGGATGTGTTGAAATCCTTTCACTCCAATAGGTTGAAAGACATCCCGACTCCTATAAGAACTCACCCCTGCGCGGTGTATAGTAACGCTACAGTCGGACGAGACTCACATTGAGAATGCCCTCGGCTGTCCGTAGGTCCTCGATCACCTCCTTCCCGACATCTCCATCTATACCCAGAATCATAAGTGCCTCGTTGCCATTCTTCTTTACACCCTCCTCCAACGAAGAAGCTCGCTTTGCCAAGCTCGCGACCTGCATAAACCGGATGTTAACGCCATGTCGCCCAAGCACAGAGCCGACTCCACCAATTTTCCCAGGCTCGTCATGGTTGTGTAAAATAAGCAACGTTCCCTCAGGTGAGAAGCTGGCTTCGAAGCGGTCTAACCGTGAGATATATGCGGTATTTCCAGAGACGTAGCCCTCGATAACCTGACTCCCGGCGTCTCCGCCGTCTTTCTTCTCATGGCCCTGTTGGCTCTCAGTCCCCTCTGGTACGGCTAGCGCTCTTAACGTTACAGAACTCGCATAGACCTCACCTCCAGTCGCACTCCCGCTATGTGCGTGTGTCTCGCGGATGACAATGCCTTTCTCGCGAGCAACGGCTGTCGCGTTAACTATGTTGACATGTCGACCCCCAGTATCAGAAAACGGCGACACCAGCCCCCTCACTAGAGCTGCAAGCAACGGCCGCGAGCTTGATACACCAGCTAGGTCACCGTGGTAAACAAGCTCGAAATGCCTACCTCCAATGCCTGCAGGGGTCGTGGGAGAAGCGAAATGCTGCGTGTACAGCCCTCCCATACGTTCAATGAGCTTCGCATATGGTTTCAAGGCGCGATATTCCTCCGGGAGAATGAGAGGCGCATTGACAGCCGAGGTAGGTAGCTCACCGCGTAGCACTGCCGCGACTTGCGTACACACATCAACAGCAACATTTTCTTGCGCTTCCACGGTGCTGGCACCGAGATGCGGTGTGGAAACAACTTTCTCATGATGGACTAGCTCCCAGGCAGGCGTGTTTTGCTCCGGAGGCTCTTTAGTGAAGACGTCCAGTCCTGCTCCTGCGATGACACCGTTGTTCAAGGCGTCGAGAAGCGCTGCCTCGTTGTAAACGCCACCGCGTGCAACATTCAGCACGCGTGCCGTCGGCTTCATGAGCGAGAATTCAGCCGCCCCAATCAGGTCGAGAGTGGATGCTAGTAAAGGTGTATGAATTGTTAAGAAGTCAACTTCTGGAAGCATGTCTACTAAGCGCGGCACTAAACGTTCGACGCCTGTTTGCCGCACCAGGTCGGGGTTTGCATATGGGTCAAAGGCGATAACTTTCATGCCGAGACCGATACACACTATACAAACAGCATCAGCAGTGCTTTAACTAGAATTTTCCGAGAGGAGTGGCGGCAATGCCCAAGGGGTACTCCCCTATATCAACCCCTTAAAGCATACAGAGCGCTCTCATCATCACACTCGCAGCTATTCAAAAGAATAAAGACGAATTGGCACAGACTTACTCCTCGCAACCTTCATGCCAACTTTTCCCAAGCCCACGATCCCCAAGGTTTTGCGGCCAACTTCAACACCAACCAGCTTACCCCTTTCCCAGCGTCCCGCCTTAGTAGTACGATCCGCGCGCCCAACGTTTCTCGCCGTAGCTAGTAGTAGTGCGACTGTATGCTCCGCCGCTGCGAGTATGTTGCCCGCTGGAGAATTTACCACGATAATGCCACCTGCCGTCGCGGCCTCTACATCGATGTTGTCTACACCGACGCCCGCTCGAGCCACAACGCGCAAGCGGGATCCGGCACGAAGAACCTCAGCGGTCACTTTGGTCTCGGAGCGAACTATGAGCGCATCGACATCAGAGATCAACGTGAGTAGTTCTTCTGGTGACACGCCTTGTGGACGTGAGTCCACTTCGTACTCCCCGGATAACAGGGCCAGCCCATCCTGAGACACCTTCTCAGGCACAAGGATACGGGGCTTATGAGGAATCGTTCCCGCCATTTTGCTTGCCACCGTTGTGATTAAAATATAAGCAGGTGACTCAGTGATTCAGTGTAGCCAGTGAGCAAACAACTAATACCATCGTTGTGAAAGAATGGAATTCAGGAATAGGCTAGAAGGGGACACTTAGGGTAGTATTACAAAATCCCCGAGTCTGCGGTATCAATACGAGGTACTCTAGGCATTACCTGATATCGCCATCGAGTAACATAGCTCAAGAGAGCACAAAGAAATGAGCCAGCGATGGGGGATTATGAAGAGTTGAAAGAATCGGAAGGGAAAGGCTAATGTCCGTTTGAGCACGTGAACATAGAGACGATCACTAAGTAGGCATACAGCAATCATGTGCTCAACGAATGATAGAAGAAGCGGTGACGTTCAGTAATTAGTATACAACCTGTGTCCCTGTTCACTAGCTCTTCCCATCCAATGTTGTGACCCCTTCTCAATCCAGCACACGACTCCGCAATATCATATACAAGATATAGATTCACTCCTTGGCTAGTTATACAGGTGGCAAAGATTTCAGCAGCTGGACAAAAACAGTCCCGATGAGGTAGGCTACAGCCAACCTCGCCAACAAAGGCCAGTTGTACAATGCTGGAGTGGTGACAATAAAACCACGACGGCGTATCACAGCCGCAGTACGAAACGCAATGCAAAGCCACGTCGATATTATTCCCCATGTCCCGTTCATCCCGCCCCAAGCAAGGAAGAGAAGGGCCTGCAGCAGATGCAAGTTAACATGTGGCCTGAGCCCATCAATAAGGGGTTGCTTCTCAATTGATGTACGTCAGAGAGGGCGTTGAAATCGGTCATCTTGCTTACGCAGATGCCCCTCTCAAGGCGTGGTACTAATTTGCAGCCAATCAACTACAATGGGACTCTAGACTTGCATATTTTCGTCGTTATTCCATTGTCCAGAATCTTGGCCGAAGGCACCCTAACCCCCACAAGATTTAGGGTACTAATGCATCGCCCACATTTAGCTCGTTTTAACCCTGCGAGCTACAGCTTCTCCGTTCCAGGGTAGGTTAGTATACTGCTAAGGGGTAGCTGTACCGATACCCCAGCTTCAAGTCGGAATACGCCCACCTTCTGGATCCTAGTTAATAGCATCCCCAAGATTACGTGTTATGTTAAAATAGATACCTATGTCGTACAGTTTCAGGAAAAGGATTCATGTACTCCTTTTGACGTTCGTGTTTAACTTTCATAGGAACCAAAGGTCCCCTTCACAGGAGCCATTGGGGTTGAACTCTCAAGGTAGTCTAAGTCTTATTATTCAACAGTTGATATATACAAATCTATAGAATCATCTATCCTAAGAAGGACACAAGTTGATCAGTCTGTGATGCATAATCAGAGTAAGCCGTAATGATCGGATATGAGAACTACAGTTCCTCCATGCAAGGTCGGACGGCAACTGGTTGCGCGTTCGGCCACCTACATAAACAATAAAACTTCGGAAACGACGGAGAAAAGACGGCACCGATAGAACAACTGTCTGTTGGTAAGACCAAGCTCAGAATTCCCCCGCAAAAAGGTCCGCAGTGCTACTTATGCAAGTGCTCATGTTTGTCAGTGGGTCGCGGACCGCCCGCTTCGATAGATAGGCAGCTTGTTTTCGTCAAGAGTTTCTACGTAGTAGTCTTACCTTTGGCATAAAAACGGAGAGTATGAGCACCTAGTGCGAATCTTCGGCTATATTAAGAGGGCGTGGAGATAGGGTAAAACACACAGGGAAGAGCGAACATATGCTATAAGAATATAATTTATTCTGTTGCAATGATTATAGTTATGCACTTGCGAAAGTTGCTTGCCTTGCTGCTGAAACTGGTTTAGAATATGCCATTGACCTTACACTTCTTAACAAAAGTTCAACGATATATCCAGCGAGTCATTGTATCGTTACATCTGTCGCTCCATATTCAAATAAAAGAGAGACGACTGTGGATAAATAGACGGAGGCTAGCGAGCGAGCCATCAAGGTATCTTTGCGTGACAACAAAATCAACCACCTGCCATGCCTACAGGCAACCAACCCAGGGGCCAACGTGGTTCTGACACTACACAAACATTCTTTTCGTTGCAGGCTAGCACCAATTTTCTTTTCCTTTCGTACAACAGACCCATTAGAAGTTCTCCTTGCCGGCAAAGCGCTCATTCTGCACAATCTCTACCCAGTATCCGTCAGGGTCGAGCAGGAACGCAACGTTCTTCATTCGTCCGTCCGTGAGCCTCTTCTTCCAATTTGTGTTCAGGCTCTCAAACCGCGAGCACGCCGCGTCAATGTTATCGACAGAGACGCCTATGAGACCTTGTTGTTAGCCCTTTTTGTACACGAGCGTCATCTACACCATGACTTCCACTAAAGAAACGACTTACAGATATGTCCGAAACCCTGTGGCTGGTCGTTACCATTGTGATACTTGAAGCTCTCGTCCTTTTCAGTGCCGTAATTCCACGTCAGCTCCAGCAGACCCTCCTTGAGAGCCGTGAATCCGTTCTCAGGCACGCCCTCGGCGCCCGGGTAGCCGAGGAAATACAAGTTGAACCCAGCAGCGGCCGCCTCGTGGGTGCGGAAGAGCGTCATGCCCAAGACCTCCTGGTAGAATTTAAGCGACTTCTCGACGTCCTTGACCCGAATCATTGTGTGATTCTAGTCCAGGTAAAAGTTAGCATTTGCTCCAGGCACAAACAACGCAGAGCGACGCCCTGTCTGATGTCAATCAAAAAGCACAGGAACAACCACATACCATGCGATAGGTACTCGGGTCCGTGGTAGCGCCCTCTTCCTCCGGGTCATCAGCGCCCTTGGAGCCAAGTCTCTGCGAGATGATCTCAACCCAGTATCCATCGGGGTCGAGTGCGAAGGCGATGTGCTTCATGCGGCCATCCGTGAGCTTCTTCTGGAACTTGTAGCCCGCATCCTCGATCCGCTTGCACGCGGCCTGGATGTAGTCGACGGATATGCAGACGTGGCCGAAGCCGCGGTTGGGTTCCTTGTTCCCATTGTTGACAGCGAAGCTCTCGTCGTTCTCGGTGCCGTAGTTGTGGGTTAATTCTATGACTCCCTCCCGATCAAAGGTACTGTTGCCGTGCGATGTCGCCGATGCTCCGTCGTAGGCGAGGAAGTATAAGTCGAATTTTGCTTCGGGGAACGAGAGTTTCTTGATCAGGCTCAGACCCAGGAACTCGTAGAACTTGACTATTAGCGGTCGCTATCGTTAGCAGTTATTCAGGCGACAAAGAAAATAGACATTCGGCACGGGTTTGTTTGGGTTTGCGACGCAGCGCCAGCATGCATACCGGACTCCTTCGGATCCTTCACCCGAAGCCTGCAATGCGCTCATCGCGTTAGCCTCTCAACTGTCGTCGGCAACTGCGGATAGCGGTGGTATCTACATCGAGTGATTGAACTTATAGTTCTTTATATCCGTGGTCGTCGCCATAGCTGCGAATGTTCGACTTAAAGCTGTTGCTCGTATACATCAGCAACTAATGAAACACAAAGGCGCGGGCGCTTGCTTACATGCAAACGGCGCAAAATGTCGTGATAAGGGAGATCGAAACTGTGCTCTTCGTAGAAATTGCACAATATACATGGAGTAACGCCTCACAGTGAACACAGCATAAGGGACTAGAGGGTTAGATATAGGATCATGAAAAGGACCCCGCGGCACAATTGGAGATAGCCCCGCGACAAGCTCATTAATGGCATCATCACCACTTTACCCCACTCACCTAAGAAGCCATCCATCCCACCAAACAGTAGAGAAGAAGACCGTGCAACGTCAACGAAGATAGATACCAGGTCGGCTTTCAACTCAATTTCTCGTTTTTCCCATGCCTGGGAAAATACTAGACACTACCGTACCCATTCCGTCCAATGCGCCGGCTATCACCACTTGAAAACGCTTTTGTTCCTTAGCCTCAAAACCAGGTAATTTACAAAAGTAGACATACAAAATTCTTCAACGATCGACAAAAGAAGCAAGGCCTTCATAGCAAAAGCCCCTAACTTCCGTGATTCTATACTGCTAATGGTAATGCAGCCGTAAAATCATATTGTACCCCAAATTAATATGGACCACAACTCCCGCCTGATATAGCATTACGCAGAGCTAAATATGCTCATAACCTTTTCCCCGATATTTGCTGCTTCGCTGTCGAAATACTGGCTCGGTGTTACGAAGAATGCGATCGCAATAATGGCATACAAGCTCATCAGCTAGTTTCCGTTAGTCAGCAAAAACTTGTATGATCGGAATTTGGAGTGTCATACCATAGCACCCTCAAGGTAATTGGACTTTCCATCTTGGACTGTGTAGATAACAACCAAGACAGACAGCCCAAAGGCAACCGTTTCAACTAGGCTGCGTTAGTTGACTATGAAAAAAATCTGGGGTCAAGACACTTACAAGTCTCGAAGTGTAGATCCATATCGCGGTCCATGATCCAGCCCAGAACCACCAAGAACGGCGTCACGAATAGCGCTATTTGGATACTCGAGCCAATAGCAACACCCATAGCCTATACAACCAAATTAGTGACAGAGTTCGCAGGCCCAGGTCGGGGCAGAGCTTACCAGATCCATTTTGTTCTTGATTGCGACCACCACTGCCGTGACATGTTCTGCAGCATTGCCTACGATGGGAATGAGGATGAGACCAATGAAGCTACGACTGATTCCGCCTCGCTCCACAAGAGAATCAATGCTTTCAACCAAGTAGTCGGCACAAATAGAGACTAAAACCGTAGTGACCACCAGAACGCCAGCGGCAGACCAAGGACTCATGGCTGCCTCGTGTTCAGATTCCCCATCCTGTCCATGGCTTCTAGCTCCATCTAGATTTCTCCCATCAGCCTCGCCCTGCTCTGATTCTCTTTCTTGGGTATGCGCTGAACCGGCCTCTTCGCCAGAGTCACTGCCGAACAAGTTGTGATGTGTTCGAAGCTGGAACCAAAGATAAAGAACATAGATGAGGAGAAGAATGATAGCCGTGCCACGTGAAAGCGAGAGCGTGATGTCTTGTCCATCCTTCGGGTTCTCGTGGCCCCTTTTCACAATCATGAATAACTAAGAAAAATGTCAATGCAAGTCAACCAGAAAAGAGATCGAGGGGTTCGTACGGCTCCAGGAAGAATTATGGATGCGGCTGACAAAGTCATGAGGGAGGCCGTTGTCTGAGCTGTAATGGATGCGAACGACTGCTCAATTCCTTGGTTGTTCTCGTCTCTCATGTTGACGATACCACCAAAAAAGAAGCACATTCCCATGACCAGTAACAAGTTCGAAAGAATTGAGCCGATCATGGATGACTTAACAACCTCGATCTGGCGATCCCGTAATGCGATTATGCTGACCTGTAGCATACGACGTTAGCAGCTGAGAGCTGGCATTTTGATAATTCGGGAATGGATTTTGACTCACAATCAACTCAACGGCATTTCCAAAGGTGGCATTAAGAAGACCTCCCAGGGCTTCTCCCAACTTCGCAGATATTTGTTCGGTAGCGAACGAAAGCACAGCTGCGAGCGGAATAATAGCGAAGAAATTTATAACGAAAACAGCAATGGGGTCCCAATGAGTGTTTCCCGCAATGATGCCAATTGGTACGGCAAAGAGTAGAATATTGACGGGGCCTGACCACGAAGCATTAGCATACTATGCGGTCAACATTGCTTTATCCGCATTTGCAGTATTACGTACTACTCAACAGCGTGGCCTTCACGATATGCCATACGTGCGCAGGATATTTAACCCATGGCTTCGGGCTGTCGCAGCCAGGCGTGGACTTCGTGTTAAAGAGAAACTCCCACGTCGGACTGTGACTTTTTGCGCCATTGTGTCCGGAAGGCGAGTTACCGTTTTCGCCTACAAGAGGGGTGCGCTCGTCTGGTCTTCCATTTTCCCGCGACGAAACATCATACCCAAGGATGCCCCAGGTGGCTTTACGCATTTGCATCTGAAAACTCGGGAGAGCTGTTTCGCGGGCCATCACATCTCATGATTAGCAGACCATACTAATAAAATTTTGCGTAAAGTGTTGTAGCAGTAATGGCAAGTATAGCACCATACTTAGCGGAGGATTAACAGAAGATAGGCAAGCTTAAAGGATGGGAGATATGATCTACTAGAACAAAGAGTGTAGTGAAAGGGGGAAGAGAAGTACTGCCAACTCCTGGACCCCCGAACCGGGCAGTGTTCGGATGGGCAGGTGTTGCAGATTGCACATGTGCTAGTGAATAAGACTAAAGCTTATCGCATTTGCGGTCTGGGCACTTACTATTAGCCATGGCTCCTAGATGATACCTGAAAAGCACAATCCCCGGGACAGATACTTTCAGGGTTTGGTAATGACAAGCTTCACAGCCGGAGTCTTGGGGGCCGTCGGGCTTAGGTTCTTGGGCTGTTTAATATGTCAGCCGAAAGTAAAATGGGCAGGCGGACGTGTAATAAGGAATTCCAGTTAGCGGGCCTAGAGGCTGTGTGTTGAATCGCGAGGGTTGGATCAGGCACCGCGGAAGGTTTGGAATCGCTGACTGACCGCGCGGCTTTGTCTATGTTGAACTATGTATGCATGTACAACATCAGTGTAATTGTAGTCAATGGCTGAACAAATTCGTGTTGTATTTGCTAGCTAAGGTAAAGGAATTTGGCGAGGCAGTGAAAAGGCCAAGGCGATTCCAGACAATGAGAGATTGACAATGAAAGCGAGTCATTCCAGCAAAAAAAAAGCTGGCCGAACAGGTACAGTGATGTCGTCGATGACGGAGGACGAAGACCCATAGCGATGCACCACATTAGCCGCTGCAGCTACCTAAGAAGGTAGGTACCTATGAAGAGACATGGTGACAAGCTGCTGGTACATTTCGTCCCCACTGCCCATCCCCCTTTCGCGTTTCAAGGTTCCTAGCTGAATTAGGGTGGTAACCCATCGGCGGCTTTGCACAACTTGGCGTCAGGGAAGCTTGAGCTTGGGCCGCCGATCCACATAAGGTAAGGTATCTTGCAGCCATCCATTTGTTTTTAACTAGTGGCCCCCAACTATCATCTAGTACACATAAGTGTACATTTATTTCGATACCAAAGTCGATTAGATGTGTTGTCCAAAACCTTGCTAGCTTCTAGATAATAAAACAGTCAATCACAATTGCACATCTTACATAGTATATATCACGCCGGACGACCTGCATCCCTCCATTCACAACCAACTCCGTTCAAAGTGCAAAAGCCTGCCAAGAGTGGCTGTGCACAGGAAAGAGGCCTCCAGCTACAGCACCCCTTGGCAGCGCTACCTAAGTATCTGAGGCCATGCAGTTATTAAATGGCATACCGCTAAGCTTTCCTGGGTCTAGTTGTATGCCATTTAATAGCTGGATGACCTCGGTACTTACCTACGCTGACTTCCCCCAAGAATGCGGATCGCAATTGGCGCAAGCTGCATTGCGCTAGTTAGCTGCGAAGCTAGGGTGTTCCAGTAAGCGCACTACATACTCTATCGATAAAACCTGCGAGCCCTGCACTTGCCTGCCAAGGATCTGGAACAAAACCGACCATAACGTCATCTACCTACATAACATAAGGAATGGGCATTTCATAGCTTCGAAGAATAATCACCATTCTGTCGTAGATTCGCATTTTATCTTCTCAGACGCAAATATGACCAGGATCAATCTCATGCTATTAGGTAATCTTCTCTAAGAAGTAGTAATGTATTAATTTTGCAGCTCTATCTTCAATGGTGTAACAAAAAGCAAAAAAGCGCGTATTGCTCTCTTCGGTCTATACATCTATGCAATGAGGGTACAGAAACAACAAGCAAGAATTTTGTGTCTATCATTTTTTGAAAAAAAAAGATGCCGACTTAAAAATGTACATCCATCGCAGGTCGATGAAAGCGCCATCACATGAAAGCTGTCAATAGTTATCAGTAAAGCCATCTAGACAACTCTCGTGACGGAATCACAAAGTATGGTTATGACTTACCAGCACAATATGCCTGATACCACGTAAGTGAGACGCCCCCATCAAGCCACGATGGGTCAAAGTCTTTGCTGGTGAAGAACGTCCACGCCGTCTTCGGATCGATGGTAGCCAAGTTTCCATATAGAATGCCCTTCCAGCCGCCCTCGATCTTGTCGGCGCGTCCCTTGTCGAAATATGTGGCCCACTCCTGCTTGACGAAATCCTCCCGCCGTGTAAACTTTGTGCTTGGTAGCAAAGGCAGCATGTGGATGCCTTGCACATACTCGATGTTGGAGCCGAAATACGTCGTGTGATCGCACTTGTTCTCGAACAAGATTCCGGCTACCCTGTTGCCGATGTAGTTCGCCGGCTGCACGTTGTTCTTCTCGGTGTAGAGGTAATATTGGTTGAGCGAGCGCGCGATAACCGAGAGCATAAGGTTGCCGCTGTTGATAAGTTCGGTTGTTATTAGTCAAGTTACTATAGCGGAGGATAGCAGGGCTATGATGATCAGACATACCGAGCCTCCATGTTCGCGTCGTTGATAGTTCTTCCCCACATCTTGATGGCATAGGCCGCCATGGCGTCTTCTGAGCTTGACTCCTGATCCTATGTCATGATTTTAGCTTTCGTCATCAATGAGGAACGGACTGTTTTCGTACCTTTCCATCCAGAGTCTCGTATAATCCATGAGCCCAGCTATGACCATGATACCAGTCAAAGTTCCGCGACACGGGGAAGTACTTGTCAGATACGGAAGGGTTGGCTACATCTCTAACCATCGTGTTGATGTAGTCAACATTCTCTTCTGATAGCCAAGAAGGGTCAAGGTATCCTACGACAGCCGCGGCGTAGATGAAGTAGCCGTAGTGAAAATGGTGATCGTTGTAGTATGTGTTGCCAAAATCAGCGCCGTTGTTCCCTGTCGTGTATGAGGCCGAGGAGACAATCCCACCCCAAGCAGCTTCACAGTATTAGACGTACGATTATCTTATTCCTAAAGAAAATTACTCACATTCGTAGTAAAGGGGAAATTGCTGTTTGTTGGAGGTGAACCGCTGAAAGGCTGTTTTTAAGTCTGCCAGCCCGCTTTCTGCCAATTTCGGGTTTTTGAGCAAGTGTTTTGCAGTAAAACAAAGTCCAGCAAACTTAGCTAAAGCCTACAAATGCATATCAGCATTGTGTCAAATATTTCAAAGTGTCAAGTATGTATACCTTTCCGCTAAAGTACATTGAATCCTGGTTTGACTGTTGATCCACGTTCTGGGATAGCTCTTTCAACGCAACGGGGGTGATCGTCTTGATTGCGTCGTCAGAGAGTTTCTCTTTTGGGCCTTTCATGGGATCCCAAGGGGCAAAGCCCATAGAGATGGGCATGTTCGGCTCAGTCATCGTCCACGAGTCCGCAACCACAGCTTTAGCCATGCCCTTTGTAGTAGTTTGCAATTTGACCGTGGACGTTGCTTTGGCGGTTGCATCATCGAAGGACTCGTAATGATGTGGCAAAGCGTACATCAAGAGTTTAACGTCGGGGAAACCGGCCTTTTGAAATGCGAAGGTGTATGTCCCCTTAGACCCTCTGGATGTGCCGGACAATACCATCCCTACCGGATAGGCGCCAGATGCCGCATCAATCATAGATTCAGCATTGCCAGGGTCCTTTGCAACTTGAATGATCCCATCGTAAGGCTTCTCGGCTTTTGCCACACGGTTGTTTGTCACTGTCAGGTCGAGAGGGTCACCCTTCTCGGAGTACCCGTACACATGCCAAACCTTGCCGTCGTCGAGATATATAGTGTACTTGGTGACACCAGGCCGGGGACCCTTGGTCGATCTTGTGACGGTTTTAAAGAACACACCCGTCTCGATAACAGGTGTGCCGCCTTTGTATACCGCTGTAACAAAACCCATACCCTGCACTACAGGAAAAGAGATAAGTGGTTTAGCCTTCGCATCAACATGGAGGTTGACATTCGCAGAATGAGAATTGAGGCTATCCGTTGTGAGTGAAGTACCAGAGCCAAGCTCTAGCGCAGACAAGCATAGAGACTGTATCCCAATAGGATTCAGGAAATACTTCGCAGCTCCCGTTTCAGCCTGCACATCACCATATACTCGTTGACTCGCCTCAGTGTGTGAGATGGACATTCCCCAGCTGGATGTAGATCCTTTACCCTTGGACCATGCTAAAGAATACGGATGCACATATGCTGGTGAGTTTTGGTTGCCGAGAAAGAAATTGGCATAGAACTTGTTGGTACCATAAGGGCCAGGGCCCTCTATCCCAAGCCGAGGTACAGGGTGGTCTTTCCGCTCCTCGAACTCGGATAGAGGCTTGGTAGTGGCAATAGGAGATCCGAAGATGTTTGATGAGGCAGCATCAGTTGGCTTGGCCGGCTCGCTTGACATTTCGGACACAGGTTCATTGGATGTTAGCAACGATGTCGGACTCGGGATTGAATTTGTTAAGAGGGGTATCGTATCTACTCTACCACCAGTCTCGAGGCTTGTGACGACGAATCCGGTTGTATTCGGTTTAGTATCCGTTGCAGAGGGTGGTATCTGTATGATAGCTGAAGATGCTGTGATTGTAATGACGGGTTGATAATTCTCGCGGTAAGGGTTTTTCGTTACTGAAATGGGCGAATGACCTTCCAAACATCGATTTCGAGATGGCACGACCTGTTGACTGACTGAAGGCTCAAGCGGGATCGATCGTACGGGTCTTGCCTGAAGAATGGTTAGTATCCAAAATAATAACATGATGACAATAGGAAATTTGGTGTGTTGGGAAGGGATTTGGGTATGACGGGAGATTATTCCATATAATTGCCAATAATTTGTCAAGTCGCGATATGTCAAATGCCGTTCAGATCATGTTATGAGCCCGGAATTCGTAAAATCGATAAAAGAAAATTTGCCAAAAAAGGAGTGAAGATGAGAATATGAGTATTCAAGCTGCAGCATGAGACGAGGGTCTGCCGAAGGACTTGTATATAAATCTTGGAGAAGAACATTGTACGGTCTAGCCGATCTCCAGGAATGACTACCGTACACTGGGTGACAACCTAGTTGCTCCGCCGAAGTGATACCCACGAGTCACACGAGGCTTGTACTGAGTTATGGAATGGAATGTCTTAAACGAAACCCGAAATTCTCTACCTGACTTCTGGAAAATAAATGGAACGTAAACCTGGGCTTGGCGCTGGAATGTGAAGAGCACAACAAGTGTGGACTAAAAGGTAAAAACGGTTCGGTCAAGAAGTACAATGATGAGATATCGTTCACAGTAAGATATGATTTATAGGAACCTAGGACTTAGAAACGAGAATAAAGCCATGAAAACTTAGGCATCGTCTTTATATAGAAATATAGCTATGTGAAGGCTTATTGTTGTAGGACAGAGAGTCTAAGACTGTTTATCGAGATAGTGTCATACGGAAGCGACTTTCTGGGGTGGCCAACCTTAGCATGGAGTCTCTACTTTGCGTGGCATCGTACTTGCTTTGTCAATTTGTCTTAGAGTAAGACGCCCGAGCCTGCCTTCCTACTATTTAAGGAAACATAACGCAAGGATATCCGTACCTGACCGAACACAATGCGTAACATCACCAGTCCGAGGGGTAAGAGGAAACAGAATAGCGAACAATGTGACGTTTAGCCCCAAAGCTCGGCTAATAAATCTCAGTTGTAATGAGTTGGCGCTGGCATAACAGATACGCTAGATAATCAATAAACACAGGGGTCAAACAAAATGCCAGTGTTCAGCCTTGGTGCTTCAGAGTCATCTTCGATAGATGGAAGCTATGGTGTAGTTCGAGGGTAGTGGTGTTATTGTGTAACGCCCAGTCACTCAGGTTGGCTTCACGGCCATGACCCAGGGGGGCCAACCAGTATCATAACCCTAAAGCACCAAATTGACCCCTGTCGGCGGCCTTCGATCTCAAGATGTCCGCTCTCACGGCACGTTGTGCTTTCATAGCCTTGACCGAATCGCCAATAACGGTATTTCTTGACCCCTGGTAAACCCCTGGCGCGGATGTAATTCCCGTGTTGCTTCCCCCGCCCTCTCCAGGCCCTTCGACCTGTCGCCTGGGCCTCTCCCTCTTCTTCTTTTCAAGCTCGGCAGCCTCAGCCTGCTGCAACTTCCGGCATCTTCGCACCTCTTTGTCTTTCAGCACCCACGGTTGGCTCAGGACGTCACGGCGGAAATCCCGAATCTTGCCCCAAAAAAGTACTTCTTGATTCGTGGTCAGCACCCGTGTCGCCTTATGAATATTGATTTGCTTTTGGCCTCGAAAGAGCTTCAAAAATCCCTTGACATCTAGGACCATGCCAACATCGATATCGTCTGTTTTTGTCTCGGCTATAGCTTTGGCGCGAGCGATTTGTGGCTCGACTTGTTTGCTCCGATCGCCGTCGCGATGATTTTTCTTGTCGCTAGCTGCGGTAGGGGTCGTCAGGGTGCATTCGATGCACTGCCCAGTGCTGTCGTCGATAGTATAGACCCGGCGGCCGTAATATTCATCAACCGCGACTACAACTCCCGTGATTCGCACCCATTTGATAGGGTGGTTCAGATAGAAAAAGACATCATTATCTGCGGAGAAATAAACGTTAGACGCAAGTCATATGAAGGGGCGCGATACTTTACATCATTCCCACTGACCTTGGAAGCCTGGCCGGCACTCGAGGCCAGCAATGTCGACTGCGCGGAGAGGACACCACTCAGTGACAGTGGGCGATAGGTGGAAACAGTATTGGGGATAATAGATTAGCGTGTCGGCAGTTGTCATCGCATTTTGTAGGCGTTAGTGCTATACGAAGCAACACTTCCTGAAGGACAGTTTTGTCTCAGCAATAGTTGAACACTGTCAGAATGAGAGTTAACCTCGGATAACGCGACAGACGCGACAGGCTCAAAGGACCTAAAGGCAACCACGCCCCGCATCAGCTTGCAAACAACAACTTACCTCCCTACCAATGACTGCAACCATATTTAAGCGATCACTTGGGAGAACCAATCATTCTAGCAATATTCATTTTTTCCATATAATCTGTCTACCTCATTGAAAATCAAACGCCTAACGCCATTCGTCCCTAGTGTGATGTGAAATGCAATCCGAATGCGAGCTCGTCCATTCCCATAAACACCACCAAGAATCAAACCCTCCAATAAAACGCATATTGTTACTTCTTCTTGCCTTTCTTCAGTCTTGCCGCGGCCGCTTGGAATGCCTCCTCTGATGGCTCGCTCTCGTCCACACGACGCTTCTTTCCCCTCTTTCCGGTTGCTGGTGTAGCAGCACTATACTTCGCCGCCAGATTGTCGAGAAAACTCTCGCGTCCTTGCTGATTGCGTCGTATGAGCGCCGCCAACTCATCCTCCGAAGATTCCTTCTTCTTTCCCTTTCCACTCCCCTTCTTGATACCGAAGAGCTTACTGTGAACTCCAAGCTCCTTCGCATACTCTTCGGCCTCCGTAGCCTCATTTTGAGCCGCCTTGACGCGCGCCTGCCTAGACTTCTTGCTCTCCTTTGTGTATGTCTTGAACGCGGGGACATCTTTCTTTGCGATGGCGTCATCGATTATCTTGCGGAAGCGTTCATCATCTTTGAGCACGTCGCTAAGCATAATGGTCTCGTAGATTGCGTCCATACTGCCTTCGTGTTCTTCGTAGGCGATGAGTATATCATCTCGTTCCTCGTCGGAGCCTTTGTATTGCGCCGCGAACTTCTCAATCGCATCGTTGGAAATCGCGTCACGGAATTGTTCGCGGTAGAAATCCGACCAGCTGAAGCCGTCTGAATCGACGATGGATTCCGAAGTAGAGCCGGTTTCATCGTAGCGTTTGCGTCGAATGGGATCGGAGAGTACAGCATATGCAAAAGCGATAGATTGGAAAGTCTCGTGTGCTTTCTGTTTCTGGTCCTCAGAAACCTTGTCTATCAAGCGTTTCTCTTGTTAGATGAAGTATGCGGCTTATGAGTACTAGCAGTTGTTTCCTTACCTGGGTGATTCTTCAATGCAAGCTTTCGATATGCCGACTTCACCTGCTCTGCTGTCGCATTGCGCTCGAGCCCAAGCACCTCATAAGGGTCGATAGTGGGCGGCTCGCCATCGAGAAGGTCGTCGGATGCATCCATGATAATTCCACTGTTGGAGTTGCTATGAGCCGGCAATTGTGTGGAGGACGTGAAGTGATGCTATTTTCATTGATGCAGTGAGTAAAGTAGTCCACCCGGAGTATGCTGAGGGCTTCGAGGACGCGCCTCATAGACGCGTTTAGTGGTTTTTGCTTGCCAATTAATCAATTCAGCAAGGGTTGGTAACTACCAGCTAACTACTAAAATTGGATCGCGGGGCAGTCGCCCGCGGGGTCCTGCCTAAGGTACCCAGGTAATGGCAGCTTCCGAGTTGTAACCTTTAAATCGATTCAAGACAATTTAATAGTGGTCAATTCCGGCAATAATAAATCTACATGAAATGTCGGAAACTGCACCTGGTTCAATCCCGGAAATCATGGCTGGCGACCATGAGGGCTATATGAGACTGGCACTCTCTCTCGCAACCAAATCGCCCCCCAAACCCTCCAACTATCGTGTCGGTGCTGTCATGGTAGATGCGGCAACAAATAACGTCCTGGCAACAGGGTACACGCTTGAGCTCCCGGGAAATACCCACGCCGAGCAATGTTGTATAGAGAAGCTGGCGCAGAAGCACGCCGTCACTGGAACACACCTGGCTGCTATTCTGCCCGATGCCGTCACACTATACACAACGGTCGAGCCATGTTCAAAGCGGCTCAGCGGCAACACACCCTGTGTTGATAGGATCCTGGCCCTTGGGAACCGCATCAAAACCGTTTACGTTGGCGTACAAGAACCTGACACTTTCGTCAGTGGAAACTCGAGCCGGAGGAAGCTGGAGAACGCCGGTATCGAGGTTCATCTGGTTAGTGGATTAGAAAATGATATCCTAGAGGTTGCAACTGCTGGACATGAAACAAAATCTTCATGAATTGGCATCATTATCTCTTTAACCCAAGTTTGGTAGATTTGACTGCAGGCACGGGAAATATATAACGAACCGGTTTCAAAATTGGACTATTTACTACGGTTCTATCATATCCTATCCTGTTTTGCGTATAGACGACCCATTTGGTTATAGTGAAAGTCGTGAATGTATATGTTGTGGACGCGATGCAATACGGGTATGGTTGCTCCTGTGTTGTTCGTTTCTATTCCTCATCCCGGCAACTATACATAGCTGCCGCCACAACGGATTCCCAACAAGCAGCACCTTCCGGTTCACCCAATCCGATAGGTGGCTGCCCGGTTAGCTCAATCGGTAGAGCGTGAGACTCTTAATCTCAAGGTTGCGGGTTCGACCCCCGCATCGGGCTCAATTCCCGATGCTTCCCAGTATACTGGGACTGCAACGATACTTTTTTTAGCGATATTAACTATGCATTGACATACTTATTATACAAATGTCGAATTTAAAAAATAATTTTTGTGTATCTGGGTACATATTATATCCCTTGAGGTCATAGCGGCAAATCTGCTTGAATATATCTACTTACCACCTACCATCGACGAAATACTTAACCACGTGTTATTATATCATTAAACAAACGCTATGGTATGGGAGATTACAGCCAACTCATAAAGTAGAACTATGATCGTAGAACCATGATCGTAGACTTGCTGCCTGGAGCAATGTTCCCAGGCTTCCCTGTCGTGTACAGATACCTACTCAAGTAACGTGATACTTTGGACACCCGCAGGGCCCTTCTGGACTATAATGAAAAGCATTTCACCATACCCTGTACTACCGCACCATACAGCCATCCCTGAACACGTCGTCTGGCGCACAAGGACCTGAGTTGGTCTGTGTCAGCCACAACGTACCACCTGGCCAACGATAAGAGGGCATGCATCATAATGTCCCAACCCAGCAGTCTCGGCTAGGCTGCACAACATCCGACATCGCTTGGACATTGGCCAGCGACTTATGAGTCACCTCTCTAGGGAAACACCCACTCGTAGTCCTCACATTCTCTGACATATCATTCGAAAGTGCACATATATATTAACGGCAAGCTACATATGTGGCGATGTCAGCGTTTGGATAACATGGGTGGCGGCCCCGGCCAAAACAGTTATGCCAAGTCGTGGGGTACTCAACCCACGGACAGCCGCATGTGGCTGCAGGATCTCATCCTGTTAAACAGTTCACCTTGTGGGCTGCAGGGGTGACATGTTTGTTATGACTCTGCCCATGATGTAGATTTGAGGGGTTCTGGTCTGACGCTGTGAGACAGATTCGGTCTTGCTGCGGCTATGGGACTGCAGTCGTCCCAACAATTAGAGCCTTCCCTAGGGATGGCTTGAGAGAACGTAACGAGGCGGTGTGAGGTTAGTTCCGTTGAGGGATCACTCGGTTATATCGGTACACCTATTTGTTAGGATAATGCTGAATCTGGAGCTTATCAAGACATCACGGATAGACACGTACACCTAGAGTAGGTACCCCTCTGTGTTGGGTGGGCGAGCCATACGATATAAATGAAGCGGAGATTTGCTAGTTAGTAAATTGCACAGACTATCTGCAGCCTAGACTACTGTAGGTTAGATTCCTTTCTTGACATATTCGGGACCTAATCTAACAGCTCCGACCGAAGCAGAGTTAATGACTATCAAAGTAATCTGTATTAGGGCGCTTTTATGTGATGTCGTGTTCTTCACGTTACTTCCTTACCTAACTTTGGTACCCTTACACACACCAACAATGCAAGGGGATATACCTGCTACCTAGGCAACTATGACAAGACAGGAAAAGGGTGGACGGGTTGTACATATGTAGCCTCCCATTGGGTACCTAGGTAGTTCCGTTCAAGCTCTCTGCTAGCCAATCAACATGGCGGGTTTCTATGACCGTATCTCGTCGTCAAACAAACAAGTTCAGCTCTTGCTCTGCTTTATTCTCAATTCTACCTGCATCTTTCATTCTTCCCAGAATCCTTTCTTGTCAACTCACCTACAACGTATCTCGTACCTTGCTGAGCAAGTCAAAGAACTGTGTTAGCTGCTTAGCAGATTCGCCTGTCTGGCATCAAGACCAGTCCAGACACAACACAGCTGGCGAAGGCGAATGTTAGGAACGTAGATAACACTGGTTCACAGCCCTGTCCTACCCTCCCTCTTTCCTCTCTTTGTTCACACACAGACCTCTACACGACCGCTTGTCTGCAGCCCTCCACGCAATCCAAGAGCTCCAAACCAGCTTTGACCAATCGGGTTTCCGGCCGAACGTGGTAGCATTATCTCGTCACTGCCAAACATCATTACAATATAAGTGAGAATCCCCCGGCGGCTGCTTGCAAAGTACTCGCATACGGTTGTTTCTAATATCGACTTTTAGGCAACCAGGTGATTTGGATAGGCTCGTCTTGCTGTAAGACAACTTGTGCTTTTCCCATCACTCTTGTCATATCCACATCGAACGCCTATTTATATTTCTTCATCCGCATAGTGCTGGATCTTTCATCTTCTTACCCCATCTATCCTTGTCGATAATCGTGTTGAGCCACCGACTATTCTCTTACCCTGAAACCTAAATAGTTCATCACACTATGGCCGATCATCAGAATAGAGGCCGTGGGGGACAGCGCGGCCGTGGTCGTGGTCGCGGTCGAGGCGACTTTGAAGGTCAAGGCCAGGGACGGGGTGCCACCTTCTCAGGGTTCCAGGGCCATCATGATGCTCCAGGTGGGCGTGGCCGAGGGCGAGGTGGTGATTCTGGACCAGGACGTGGTTACGGCGGTGGTTTCGAGAGAGGCCGTGGTCGGGGCAAACCTGACAAATTTGCTGGCGAGCAAGTTGTATTCAAGTTGGTCAACCCCGAAAGCATGCTTTAACTAATACTAACATCATTGCTAGCCCTGGCATGATTCCACCTCCAGACCCTGCCATCACAAAGCTTGAGGACGACCTCATCAAGGGGCAGGGCCCTGCTTCTTTGACCAGCAAGATGGCCAAAGTCCAAATATCCGGCAACCAATCCTCAAAGGAGATTTGGTTCCCCCGTCGGCCAGCCTTTACCGACAAGGGCACTGACGTCGCACTTTGGGCAAATTACTTCAAGCTCGATGTGTCCGCGAAAAAGGCTCTGCTGAAATATTCTCTCAGCGTTCAAAGGAAGGATAAGCATCCTCCAGTTCAGAATCCAGTTCAGAAAAAGACCAAGGGGGACAAGGCTGATGGGCCCAAGGGGAGGAAGCTCCACAGCATTATAAAATCGGCACTTGACCAAGTTGCAAAGTCGGTCGCAGTCGCAACCGAATTCAAGGACAAGGTAATTTCACTTGAACCACTTGCTCTACCAAATGATCAGATCATTATGGTGTCCTATCAAGATGAGGGTAAAGATGACGTGTACGCTGTCAAGTTTGATGGGCCAACCACGATTGACTTACCTGGCTTGCTCAATTATTTGAGAACCATGCGCGATCCCTCGGGGGATACTACGTTCCCCAAATTTGCAGATGCGATTGACGCTATTAGCATCATCACCGGATACCATGCCCGGAAAAATCCAGCTGCCGCAGCGCTTGGTCGAAGCCGATACTTCCCCTTGACTCTGGCTGGAGAGCAGGATGACCTCGGTTGGCCGAGCCATAACAGGATCATCCGGGGCTACTTTCAGAGTGCTCGTGTGGCTACCGGACGACTTATTCTGAACGCCAACGTCGCCCACGGGGTCTTCTGGCCGAAGGGCCTCGTTTCGGAGATGGTGTCTAACTATAAAAATCGCAACGGCACTCTAGATTGCCAAGCATTGAACAAGGTACTGTCAAGACTGAGGGCCCAATGCAAGGTCTTATCCGAAGACAAGAACAAGAAGCCACGCTTCATTCAGAAGGTCATATATGGCTTAGCAGACCGTACAGATGGGACTGGACAGGCCAGACCACAAGTGTCAGGCATTGGAGCCAAAGCTAAGGATGTCAAGTTTTACCTGCGAGCACCAGCCCCCGCTGGTCTTAAAAGCGATGCACTCTGCTCTGTTGCAGAGTATTACAAGAAGAGTAAGCAGCCGGGTCTTCGTGTAATTGATCGCCTTACTGATTATTCTCAGGATACGGGTTCACCGTAAATCCCGACCATCCAGTGGTGAACGTTGGCACCAAGGTCAAGCCTGTCTATATGCCCGCCGAACTCGTCGAGGTCTTAGACGGGCAACCCGTGCGACGGAAGACCACTGCTGAGGAAACCCGAAGCATGATCACCTTTTCCTGCCGCTCGCCATTCGCCAACGCAAAATCTATATCCACTTACGGGCGCCAGGTTCTCGGTCTTGATGACTCCGAATCCCTAAAGCGTTTTGGCATACAAGTGGGCAAAAATATGCTTACAGTGAAGGGACGTGAGCTACCTCCACCCACCATCGTTTACAAAGACGCCAGACAGCCGGCCAACGCCAAAACTGTCCACGTAATCGAAGGCGAATGGAATATGGACAAGGTCCGTGTTGTCAAACCCGGCAAGAAGATTGAGCGATGGTTCTGGATATCCATCGATGAAGGCGGCTATCGTGCTCACAGCAGTCATAACGAAGTCGAAGAGGGCATTAAGGATTGGGTGTCCTTTTTACAGTCCCAGGGAATTGATATTGTGAGTAAGCCTTTGGGAGGTACTAACATGGTCACGATTCAACACTCGCCTGCAGACGCGATAAAACCTGTCCTCCAAGATATGAAGAAGCATAATCCTCAATTCGTGTTCATCGTGCTCCCAGGCAGGAAAACGGACACGGGAATCTACAACGATGTCAAGAAGCTTTGCCATGTCGACTTTGGGTATCATAGCCAAGCGGTTTTGAAATCGAATCTGGTGAAGCGAAATCCGCAAATATTTGCCAATTTGGGCCTAAAGATCAATCTTAAGATGGGCGGAGTAAACCACAAGCTCGGAAATGGCGTGACCATTCTCAAACAGCACCCTACCATGATCGTCGGCTATGATGTGACGCATCCGACCAATCTTTCCGGCAACTCAAAAGGGGTGCCTAGCTTAGCTGGCATGGTTGCCAGTGTTGACATTGACTTAGGCCAGTGGCCCGGAACGGGTTGGGCTCAGGGCGCACGCCAGGAAATGTTGGACAATACGCTCGAGGACCGATTTGTTCAGCGTCTCCAACTCTTCCAGAAACACAGCAAGCGACTTCCGGAGAACATAATCATCTTCCGAGACGGCGTATCTGAAGGCCAGTACGAACAAGTTCTTGAGAAAGAGCTGCCGTTGATTCGAAAAGCCTGCGAGAGGGTATATCCCGCCACGCACAAAGCCAGAATCTCCCTCATTGTTTCGGTCAAGCGGCATCAAACTCGCTTTTATCCTACGGATCCAAGCCATACCGTTAGATCTCGAAATATCAAGAACGGTACAGTTGTTGATCGTGGCGTAACCCAAGCCCCTTATTGGGACTTTTATTTAACCGCCCATAAAGGACTTCAAGGTATTTTCAGCGTTCACAGCCCTATATAGTGTTACTGACTCCTCCTTAGGAACCTCCCGTCCTGCGCATTATACTGTGTTGATTGATGAGGTATTCGAGGCTACGGCCGGTAACCAGGCAGCCAATCAACTCATTGCCCTGACATTTGAGTTGTGTCATCTGTTTGGACGAGCCACTAAAGCCGTCAGTATTTGCCCGCCGGCTTATTATGCAGATATTCTCTGCACTACTCATAGAGTGATATACTCGGATTATTTTGAGAATTCGGACACAATGTCTGTGATGTCCTCGGGGACGGAAGATCCAGTTGTGCCAGCTCGAGAGGTGCACGAGAATCTTCGAGACACGATGTACTACCTGTAAGTATCAGCAAATGTGGTAACGCAAAGTGGGAGAGAGACTAGTGTTATCTGGAATTGATCTAGAGGGGCTGCTGAAGGTGGTGAGGTACGGCTTGGAAGAGTGTGAACGCGTCAACGTACTAAAAGACGACGCAATGATTTTATGTTGAAATTATTTAGATGAAAAGTTCGTAGCCATTCAGCATGTGAGTCGAGGGAGATTCTCTCGTCCTTGCTTCCTACCTGCAGTACGCCATCTCATGTGGAGAGAAGGATTGCTGCAGCATAGTAATAGCAAGGTATGCCTTTGTCTTATGGCCGTTAAAGTTAAACATTACAGATATGATCGCGGTGAAATGTAGAGTAAGCCTCAGATCGTGTTCAACGTACGCAAGTAAATCTTAGGATTGCAATGCCATACTATGATACGCCATTACTGTCGCGAAAGACTTAATAGGTTGTCTCATTGCTCAGGAGTCGTGAAATGGTGTTTTGATCAAGAACTCATCGATACAGACTGACATCGAATTCATTGTATTGTGAACTTTGAGGGTGCACTATCTACCGAGTAAGTTTACCCAGCGTATTCCATCACGTAAACAAGCCATTTAGTAATAATCCGATAACCCCAGAAGCATATATTCCTTTAAACTAGTGATATTTATATTGCGCATCCGGACAGGTCAAAGCAAGACCAACGCTCCTGTAACACCAGATCACAATAGCTACGGTATCGAAGGAATCTGTACATAAGCTGAGGCATAGCGCAAGAACAAAACAGGAGGAGAAAAGAATTGTTATATGATGATCATTTTGTGGTATTTGTCGTTGTCTTCCCAGCGTGTAACTTATGTGGGCAACAGCTCAGAACTCTGGACTACACAAACAAGAACCTAACCTCATGTTAGAACATACAAATTACAATAAGGCACAAGCCATATCACATAGTGGGTGTGGGAAAACGTCGCTTAGGTATTCAGATAAGCCGCTTTCCTTTTTGAATATTTCCAGCTAAACACAGGCTGAATAGTTTTATCATTTAGGGGTGACTTGCTGTTGGAGATAACTCCTAACTTGATGATGCGGGTAATCGACTTAGATCTTCACATACAAAAACTTGGTCCTCATGGTTCCTACTGAATAATAAAGGACTATGGTCTGCAGTGTTAAGTAGAGCCTTTTGTGGCATGCACTGAAGTCTCCTTTGAGAGCCAAACAAAGATTTGATATCAAGGCATTGCTACCAAAATGACCTTGTTCTCATAATGTACCTTGTCGCTTTTGATCCATCGTGAGAACAATTGATATTGTTCAAGTAGAATGCTTTCATTATGCACGTCTTCAGATAATTACTTATAAATTCCTTCTGATTTCCTTTCCTAATGACGGTAATGTCCTGCAAACTCACCCAGTACCCAATACCCCAAGGTAGATACTGATAATTCTTCAAAGAACCGAAGTCTCTCGTAGGAATGGCTCCAAAATCGAGGAATCCACTGAAAGCAACTTACGCTGGCGTAAGCAAAGCTAAGAAACATAACATCAACCAGTATGGACTTACCAAGGCAATGGTTGCGCTATCAATCAGATTGAAGAACCCCGATGAAGAGATTGCGGCTTCGGCTTCCTTTTTTGATTCTTTGCCAACCGAACTTCTTATCAAAATATCTGATGCATCGGCAGCAGAAGACCGGATAAGGTTGGCCCTTATATATCCCCATCTCTTTATGAACGACAATCGTCTCAACATTTTCACCGTAGACGCATACCACCAGCTAAACGTTCGAACATACGTTTTGTGTGAGTTGCCCCGAGATGAGTGGCTGGAATGTATTAGAACACTGCAGCACCCTTTGATCTTGGATGCGATATCTCCTGAATCTGGCAGTTTCAGTGTTGATCAAATTGACTTAATATTAAAACAGTATGAAAAGGTATGCATCGATAATCAAATTGACTCTCAGGCTTTTCTCAACTTTGTTTTTCCCGACAGAAGGCCAGCAAATGTACCGCCACCTGAAATAAGTCTTGATCCACAGGCTCTAAGATGTCCTCTTCATATGGCTGTCGAAGCTGGGCGAAGCGATCTGGTTCAGCTTCTCATTCAACGGGGGGCAGATGTAAATCGCGTATTTCGGCAGCCAAACACCGACAATTTACTGACCCCCTTTCAATGGGGCATTACATTCGGGGCATCTCAAACATTCGGGTCCTTGGGGCTCAGTCGCGTGAGGGTTCTTCAAGTTGAAGAAGCATTACTCGGGCTTGCCCACACATCAACTATCGCGGCTTATACAGCTGATTTTGAGGTAACCAGAGTTACCACCAATTCCATAATCGCGGGAATGGACGGCCTAGCTCTTCTTCTTCTTGAACGAGGCGAAACAATAATTAACAGCAACAGGAACTCAGACAGGCACCAAATTTCGCGGAATGGCGTGCTCCAGTTAATATTGACAGGCCCGTTTCCCATGCCACGAACTATCAGGTTCCTACTCGACCACGGAGGCAATTTCCGCTTTATCGATAGGCCAGTAACGATGAGTGTTACTGCCACAGCCCTACCATCAGGAATTGAAGAAAACATATTGACTGCCTTACGCTGGGAGCTGGAAACAGAAGCGCAAGAACTTAATCTTGCAATCAGCGAATTAAGCCTCTTGGCCACTAGAGATGAGAATTTACATATACTACGCCCCCTTGCCAATGAGTTCATTAGTCACAACCACCGTCTGGGACAAACTCAGCTCCTCGGTTACTCAATCATAGCTGGGACTAACGCCCCTCTCACACGCGAGTTTCTACTAAACGCTGTGGGGAATGAGGTTCTCGATGGCGAAGCGTTGCGAGTCGCAATTCGTTACAGAGATAGAAACACAGCCTCGCGTATATTACAAAGTATGTCGCTGAGGGGTGAGTCTATTGACGGGACGTTGCCGTTGAGTGAAGGCGATCCTAACATCGGCCATTGGGTTAATACGCCACTAACCTACGCTCTTGCGCAGGAGAATTACTTTGAGGCAGCGACTCTCTTATCTATCGGTGCAGACCCCAACCAGATTCCGCCCAATATTCGCCATAGGGTCCGCGTCGTCCGGGATCGCATCAATGCTGGCCACATAACCGATATCGCTTTTTTCGTGTTTAGGGGCCTCAACATCGACGCATACCCCGTTCCTGTCTTACGAGAGGCCGAGTGGTCTCTCAATTATGTTTTCTCTCGCTTACTAGATGATCCTAGGTATCCAATGCCAAATTACTTCCGTACGAAGCGCCATGCAAATCTCCCCTTGGATGACCCAAACAACGACTCAGAGCGAGAAGACAACGTCGAGGACGATCCGATTCTCAAAGGGGTATACCCTTGATCACCTCGTAAAACTAGTTGGCAACCAAGAGCCCTACTAGACTTATAGTTTCCATTACTCCTTCTATTTACTTTTTTTATGTCTAGATACTCTTTGATCAATACAGTTGTTCCCATCATCTTCAAATTATCTCTATAATGATGTGACTTAGAAGTACTCAAATAGGGTGTTCTAAATTATTGACCCCTGAATGTGAGTCAACAACCTCCTAGTTTAATTTAACTGTATGAACTTAGTGAGCGCAAATAAAATTTCCTTGTAAACTAAAGTAGTCCACTAAAGCACAGCTGCGAAAGGGGAAGCATAACGTAAATAAAATTCTAGACAAAGCTAAGACCACCTGCGTAGCAATGCAACCCTTCACTATGACTTAAATAACATGCGTCCTTAAAATGTGTAGGCGATAGAATTCATTACCTAGTTTATCACGACCGTTGTCCTCATGATGCTAATACAGAATTCTTAAATAAGCCTTAAAGAAAGCACGAGAGATCGTAGCCACTGATTGTGTAAGACATTACCCATATGCGGAGGTATGTACAGTGGGGTCTGGGAAGTCTCCGGACACCGGTTTTTAACACACATAAATCTTTAAATTAAGATAGAACCACAACACCTTAATGGATTTCTATTAAATTTTGTACAATAATATAAAATATAGTATTAAAGCTTATAAGCATAGAAATTTTTAATATAAGCTTTATTTAAAAATAATAAAAATTAATTAAATAATTAAAAATTAATATAATTTTTAAATAATAATAAAAACTTAAACAAGCTATATTTTAATTTTTTTAAAGCTTATATATAAAACTTATAATATTAATAATTTAAATATTAAGTTTTACATTAAAATGTTAACGTTTAATATTTTTATTTAAATTTTTAAAATATAAGCTTAATAATTAAAAAGGTTTTAATTTAATGTTTAAAATAACAGTTTAAAATGTATTAAACTTTATTTTTATATATAAAATTAAATATAAAGTTTTAAGTTATTAGTTTTAAAATTCGACTTTTTATAATTAATATTTTATTTTATATTATTATAGGAGGCAAATATAGGCTAGGTGTGACGGACGTACTGACGGGACCCACTTCGGCTGAACCTCGGGTAATCTCCTTATCGATAAGTGCACGGGCCACTTACACGTAGCACTACAGCCCATATCAATCCCGCGGCCAGCCGCGATTTGTACTTTCTTCCTTTCTTCTTTAGCTTAAAATCTTCGTACGTAGAATTAATACACTTAGCTGCGATGCTACTGCTTACGATCGTTACACTAGGTACGAATACGAAGCAATAGCGAAAATAAGGGCAAAACGCAATATATTAAAACCCTTAAATAAAAGATAATAACTTATAAAAGGAAAAGAATCCACGTAATAAAACTATTATTAAATATATTATTAAATATAATATAAACTTGATTTAGCTAATGTCCCTGCTATTTATATAAGTGTAAGAACTTTGCGGTTATAATAATTATTTTTTCTTTTTTAATAAAATCGACCTTAATTTACGAAATAAAGGTAAAAGCGAGCTTTTTAAAGCTTAATATTGCCTTTTAATAAATATTAAGGCTTTAAGATTCTTGTTTATAGCAGACTTATTAAATAAACGTATTATATATTAGTTAAATTAAATTTGCTATTAGTTTATAGCTGATTTAGCTTAATTAATTAAGTCTTAATAGGGCTTTTTTTTTAGTTAAGGCATAAGACACTTAATTAAGCTTAATAAAACAATAATTCCTTAATTTAAACAGGCTATAATTATTTAATAAGGATAAGTTATAATTATTTAATTAAACGTTATAGTTTTAATTATAAAGGCAATAACTTTTATATGTTAAGTAACATAAAAGATTAATTATTACTGCTTTATTAATAAAACGAGCTTAATAAGGCTTTAAAATACCTTTAAAGATAAGTTAATAAACGGATAAATAAAAAGGGGGATAACCCTTTAAATAAACAAACGGATTATTTATAAAAGGAACGACCCCTTTTTAAACATACGGATAATTAATAACCACATATAAACATATAAATAACAGATTAATAAGCACATATTTATTAAGGGTAATAACAGCCTTTATATAAAAGAAAAACAAGTTTATTAGCTTTTTTTTTAGCTGTAAACCTTAAAAACCTTTATAACGCTTATAATATAAAGACGATATAAATATGGAATAAGTACGGACTAAATATATAAACGGACTAAGTATATAAATAAGTTATAAACAGATATATTGCTTATTTTTATAAGCACTTAAAGCCTTAATACGTTTTACTGCTACACTTTTTATAAAGCATAACCTTGCCGTCCTTATTACAACGGGTGCTATTTAATAAGGGTATAAATAATTTAAGGTCCCGTTTAATTAGACCTTTAACTATAGGGTGGTACTTAAAGTGACAGTATGGCGGCTTGTGTGGTGGCTATGCCCCACACTAGCCCCACCATACTGCTAATACTGCTAGTCTACACCGCCTACATTCACTGCACCGCGCACACACACTTAACTGCGCGATCTTGTAAAATAGCTTCTTTTCTTTCCTTTTTTCCTTACCTTAGATTTTTAGTACAATATAGCATATATTGCCGCGGAGCCCTGCCTTCGTTTGTATGCCCAGTGCAACACTTAAGATCCTTTAGCTTAGATTTAGGGGTGTTTTAGTTTTAAAAAGCAAACGAATTAAGAACAGTTTTAAAGCTTAAGCGTATAAGCTTATAATAACGTATTATTAACTAAACTATCCTTTTTTTTGTAATTAATAATATGGGCGTTTTTTTAAGCTTTATATAAAAAGGTTTTATAAGCTTTACGTAATAAAATTAAGTATTTATTACTTACGTTTTATATTCGTTTTAATTTTTTAAAAATTATAAGTAGTTATTAAAATTTTAAAGGTGCTGCCTTTTTTTTTATTATACTTTTTTAAAACGTTTTATAATATAAACGTTTTTATAACTTACGTTTTTAATAATAAAAGCAGTTTATTATATAAAGAAGTCTTAGTTATTATAAATTTAAACTGTTTTTATATTATTTTTATTTTTTATTTGTTTAACTTTCCGGTTTTAAAAAAGTTAGCATTAGTTATCCATTTTTAATATTATAAGGTTAATCTGCTTATAACTTTTATAATACTTATAAAAAGCACTTTTAAATGCTTTTTATAAGTTTATTAGCTATTTATTTTTTTAATAAAAAGTAAAATAAAAAGAGAAGGACTTAATAAAGCGTTTTAAATTAACATTATGTTTTAAGTTTAAATCGTTTATTATATAACGCTTTTTTAAATTTAGACCACTTTATAAGTTTATAAGCTGCTGCTTTAAACTATTTAACTGCTTTATTAGTTTAATCTGCTTTTATATAGCTGCGATCTTAAACTGCATATTAAGTTAAGTATTAAACTTTCTTTTAGTTCGGTGTATAATCGGAGCTATTTTATAAGTAGCTAAGGGAAAGTTATTATTAATTATTATAAGAGGTAAATATAAGCTAAGTATAAATATAAAGCAATAATAAAAATAAGGGCAAAACGTAGTATATTAAAGCCTTTAAGTAAAAGATAATAACTTATAAAAGGAAAAGAATCTATGTAATAAAACCACTGTTAAATATACTACTAAATATAATACAGACTTAACTTAGCTAATGTTCTTGCTATTTATACAAGGGTAAGAACCTTACGGTTATAATATATATATAAAATATATACTGTTTTTAAAGCTTAATAAAACGTTTAATAAAAATATTAAAAATAAAAGCTTCTTAAAATAATAAATTTAAATGCTTATTTTATTTTAATAAACGTTTTATTTTATATATATTATATAACTTAAATAATAAATACTTTATAAAAATTACTTATAAATTTTTTAAATTTTTTAACTATTAAAACTAAAATATAACGCTTTTTAACAACTTTATATAAAAGTTTAGTTAATAAAACACTTTTTTATATTATAATATAATTATATTTTAAATTTAACCTTTTTTAAATACGTGGTGGGGAAGTTATGTACGTTTCTTTGTAAATGGCTGTATTTTAGTGGGTGTCCGGACACTTCCCAGACCCCACTGTACCTAAGTACACTTGACCCCAAATCGCGGGGTCTCGTGCAGCTAGTGATTGCGTGTGCGAGCCGTGCCTACGGTAGCGACAGCGGGGCAATTAACTACTTTAGTTACGAGTTTAGGTACGATGACAAACTTGATGTGAGTTTGGAAGTCCTTTGGCAAGAAACACATTATAAAAGCGACATTGATTTCGCCCACGATGGCATCCAACCCGTACGAAGGTAATGAATGGCTCATCCGACTGAGGAAATAATGAAAGAGTAGATCAGGCTCACTCATGTCGACGTTTTTTTAGTCGAGCACAACATCAAGCCCGTCGCCGCTCGACGGCACAAGCGGCGCCCCGACATGTCCACCTTCAACGCGCACCTCGACAACATCACCTCGGGCTCGACATCCTCGCGCGCCGGCCCTTCGCCCGTCGACATCCAGGGGGCCTTTCAGCTAGTACAAGACCAATACGCCACACTCGCGACCACCGCACCGACCCAAGAGAACCTGCGCTTCCTCCAGTCGCTGGTGGAATCGTTGGAAGGCGAAGACCGCCTCACGGGCGTCGACCAGCTATATCTCGACAATCTTGACCGCGTGTCGCGGAAAAAGCTACAGTCAAATCCGACCGACGCATGCCCCATCTGCGCCGAGAAATTTCTTGACGATCCGCACCCGCTTGTCGTCGAGCTGCCTTGTCATGGTTCCCATAAGTTTGATTTGGAGTGCGTCGGCCCTTGGCTCCTGAGCAAAGGCACGTGTCCGATGTGCCGGAAAGATCTTACGGTAAGAGGGGCCTCTGTTGATATTCTGCTTGGCCCATTTGGGTAACGAGCGACACTAACTCTTCTTGTTCCTCATCATAGCAAAAGAAGACCATCGAAATACCGAAAGACGAGGAGGAGGACGAGGACGTCGATGGGCTGTACGGCTAATAGCCCTTTAACGCCAATTTATAGATGCTACATATGCAGTTGATATACTGAGCGAGTGTTCGGCGATACCCAGATTACGGATAATGCGAAAGATCAGATACCCTATAACGGCATCTGACCTGTAATTCGTACGAGTGATATCATTGTTTCTGTTCAGAATTTTGAGCAGGACGCTTTGCATTTCGGATCCTTTCATCATGAACAGAAAGCATGTATATATACAAATGTCATAAATGCTCCCTACCGTATACCCTGATTCTCCTCCCTGCAGATTGTCGGTCCAACGACTGTATCTGTTCAATTGATCTTGCCCGCCTTAGACGCATTCCCACTACCACTGCTCTTCGATTTCTCGGCTCGTTTCGGTCCGCCCTCGCTCTTAGCTTCGCCGCCCTTCGCGAAGCTGTGGTCGGCAGGGCTGGCATCGAGGGGGCTCTGCTTGCTCTTCTGTTCGGCACCCTGGGCGGCTGTATTCCTCTCCGCCTCGGGCGATGTCTTGTTGGGGTTGAACGCGGCGTCGTCGTGCTGTGCGGCCATCTCGTCGTCCGTCCCGCTCTGCGTGTACTCGTGCGCCTTGGGCTTCAGCGACTCCCGGTCCATATCGTCCTTGTACGGTATCCGGCTCACGGCTGTCTGGTGCAGCAGCCGGCTCGTGTGGCTGGGCAGGACGCGCGCGGTCCGGAATATGGATGTGCGGATTCCTGACATCTCGGTGGTGTGGGTGATCGTAGGAGTGTGGGAATTGGATGGGCCGTTATGTTACCACTTGTTGTGATTCTTTTGTATGCATGTATGAGTTCACTCTTCAGACGATGATGTCGTAGACTTCTGATTTATAAAGAGCTATTTGATAAATGTAAGTGGTTGGTCTTTCCCCAGGTAATAATGATGTTAGCTGTTAGCTTCTTGCATCTTCAAGTCTGGGGTGCTCAGTGACGTCATAACTACTTCACCTATCAACTTGTATTATCTCCCCTTTCATTGGTAAACTTCTCTGAAGTTTACGTGTCTTTGAAATAAAACCGAACATAATTAGTCCATATATGTTTTCGCCGATCGGAATATTTGCTTTCCAACTTTCGTCAACTGGACACTATATTTACAAGAGAGTGAGTGAGATATTCTCATATAGACATACTTGTTTTATTCCGCGAGTTCATATTAACTACAACACTACCATATGAATTTAAAACTGTCATTCATCCGTCCTTCTCATGACATAGGACTAAATCAATTGAGCAGCGGCAATGGCAATCCATGCAGCAATTCGACCATCAGTTATATGTTGTCCACCAGCTTGTTCAGGTCGGGGTATGATAGATGAAGGTGAGACGGTGACAGTAACAGAACTAATAGAGGGACCAGGAGACTTTGAAGACTCATGATCATCGCCAGTTGTTATAGTTGGGAATACGAGGTTGGCGTCGTAATCACTCGTGGCTTCCACCGTGACCGTGATGGTTTTTGTAGGATATTCGTCTTCCTTATCCTTGGATGTGGGTTCGGGCCGGGTGAAGGTGGAATTGTCGCTACCATCATCCGAGCTTGATGGCGATGAGGTGGGCATGGATGTCGACGAGGAGCCTGAGCCGCTATCGCTGCTGCTGTTGCTACTATTGTCGCAGTCATCTCCGGCGTCACAACATTGACCGTCGGTTGTACAGATACCGAAATCAGGACAGTAGTATCCATCGCCACCACAGCAGGTGCCCGTAGCGGGCATGCAATAGCCATCACCACACGACACCTCGCCAAAGTCGCAGGTAGTGCTAGTACTTTCGCCACACTATTATCAAGACAATTTAAGTACGGTGTCTTCGACGGAACTCTCCGATGAGAAGATTTTCTGTTCTCCCGATAATACCATGTGGTTAGGAAACGCAAGATCAACTCACATCCTCGCCCCTTGGACAGCACGCCTCGGGTATGCAATAGTAGCCTGGCTCGCACGACTCACCCGTGCCGTCGTGACAACAAGTGTCTCCTGTATGCATACATCCATCTTCACAGACATCGTAGCCTGATGAACAGGTAACCAACAAGTTGGTAAGCATATTCTGGCCTACTGACGCAACATGCCGTATCCGGGGGGTTTTGGCAGCGAAAGCAACTGGCGCAAACAAGAATAGATTTCGAGGCTGCATATTTATCGGTGGCAAAGCATTAAGACAAGACAGGATGTTTATGGGAGTCCAAGGGCGAAAACAGGGTTCTATGAAAAATGATTCTTCAGGAATTCCGATACGAGCTAGCAAAAACCTTACTATTTGATATTTCTCTTGCCCTGTGTACTTAACCCCTTTCTCACGCATCAAGCCGGGCCATGTTATTACGAAGAGTTCTACCAAGTTTCATGCCAAGATGTTGGATCAAGCCCCCAGGTTCATCTCATGTAACCCTTATAATTAGATTGAAGTGATCCTTCTGCGATCTACTCTTCTTCTACGACGGGCAATGCAGGCCAGCAAGAGATCAAATCCTCCTTCATACCGGCATACCGACCTCAGCTAATTCTTGGCATTTCAGCCGTTGTTGAACATGGACGTGAGCCAAGAGCATGTCTTGAAAAGTAGACTCTGCGACATAGCTGAGGTAGTGGATGCTACGACGAACAAACGTGGAACGCATTGCGATCTGGACAGAGGAAAAATCAGTTTCACAGCCACTTTTGGTCCGGTGGGCACAAGCTGGGTAGATTCATCTCATTATGCCAGTATGAAAAGCGTTAGGGTTCAAACAGTCATGACAGAAGCTCTCAAACACGAGAACTCAGTGACTCGTTACAACCCTCATATGGCCACGAAAATCAACAACTCCTGAATCATCATAATTTCCAGCCTCTCATCCACTTCGCCAAATTTTGCGGCATGACAGGCGACAACTCTCTGGCAGTCTTACTCCCCTGCAATAGGTTTTCCTTCTCGAAAACAACAGTCTGCTCATCAGCACGGCCCAGAAATACCTGTTTGTAGAACTCGATGAGCTTCAAGCCCGGGTTCTGGTCCAGGGCATGCGAATCTGCGCTCTGGCTCCTTTCCAACATATCAATCCATTCGGCCGCAGGCACTGTCTTGGGGACAATCTCTCTCACAGCGGTGAGAAGGTCATCCCACGACGTAGCCTTGGGATTCACGACGTTATATACAACAGCAGCTCCACCCTCGCGCCGCGCAACGTCATCCATGAGTTCGGTAACAATCTGACCCAAGAGATCGACAGGTATCCATTCCATTGTCGCCGTGCCGATGGAGTCGGGGGCGGCGCCCAGATATTTGGAACTGAGAATCATGCGCGGTGCCCATTCCCAGACATTCCAGATTCCCGTGCCCTGAAGGGGTCCAGTGATTTGGCCTACGCGGAGAATCGCGGCCTTGCCACCGTCCAAAGACGCGTACTTCTCGATAAGTTTCTCGCAGATGAACTTAGACTGTGCGTATCCCTGTTGTATAAGCGAGCCTGTCTCCTCAGTATCCAGTACAGCCTCTTTGATAACGCTGCGTAGTCCGGGGCGAAGCATCGCCGCTGCGATGCTGGAAATGAATATTACGGCCGGTTTCCGGAGCCCATCTTGTGCCAGCTTTAGAAGGTTGAGAAGACTCTGGATTTGTGGCTCAAACGATTGAATGGGCATTTGGAAGTTGACGGGATACGCGTTGTGAATAATCGCTGTTGCGTTCGCTGCAAGATTGGCATATTGATCTTCCGCTAAACCCAGACTTGGCTCTGCTAGCCTCGCTTGTAGGAACCTGACCCGGTCCAGCTGTATCTCCGGAAGCCCCCTTTGTTGGAAGGATAAGATTTGGTCGGCTTGAACATCCGAACGGCGATTTAGACAATATACCATCTTGACATCATTCCTAGCTAGAAGCGCAGACAAGATGTAAGACCCGAGAGATCCGCGCGATCCAGTGAGAACGATAGTCTTTCCATCCAGACGATTATCTCTCAGGATCAAAGGGATTTGAGCCTCATACTTTGCCAGTATCTCTCGTACTTCGTCCGTATTACTACTCTCTGGTACTTGGTTTGCACTGTCTGGCTCAGATAAGACAGATGATATCTTTTGCGTTAACTTTGATATCGTCGCTGAGGTGAAAAACAATGCGTTGTCTATCCTTTTTAGCGTTTCTTCTAGGACTTCGTGTTTGCGAAGACCCGCCTTGATGCGGGCTGCCAGCACGAAAATCGATAGAGAATCTAGCCCTTTCTCGAAGAGATCATCATCATTTGCAATCTCTTGATTACCCAAGGTTTCAGTACAAACCTCTTTAATGAAGGGCAACAAGTCAATGATGTGTGTAGATTTCAGAGAAGGCAAGTCGTTTGTTAGTAACCCTTGTTCTACCTTCGAATATAAGTCCTCGATCTCGCTCTCATAAGCATCTATGCTTAGTCTCCGCTGAATGGTCCCTTTACTCGCTCTAGAGAACGGCTTATCTGGGGATGTGAAGATAATCAGCTCCTTGGGCACTCGCCCGAACTTAGGTGCAGCATTATTCGCATCCTCAATCTTTGGCCATAACTCGTTCAGAATCTTTTGTCGGTCATCTTCGCTCTTTGGCCTTGAATCGGGTCTTAGCTCGATTAGGAGACATAGTTGAAAGTGATGAGAACCAGCAACTAGTACACCCATCACATGCGGGTGAGCGGAAACGACGTTTTCCATGTCCGTCGGATCCATCTTCAGTCCATTTGACATGGTGATCCAGTTGTCCGTCCTTCCACGGAAGGTCCACCAACCATCGGAACCTTCGATAGGTGCGAAGAGATCAGACGTACGGAATTCTTCAAGATGCGGGCATGTATGAAAGTAGGCCTGTGACCGGAGTATAGGCTCTGTACGCGTGATTACTAGTTCATACAATCCAGGTATGACTTCGTCCATGCGCTGTCCCATGTCTACGAACTTCATACCATTCCAGTATGTGTTATCGCCGGTAGACTCCAGACTATAACCAATTAGTTTGCATATCGTATAATAAAGCCTTTTTTAAAGGTACGACAGACGTGGCATAGGCACATATTAACTTACTAAGGACCGGCCCCTTCTGTACATCCATAGAGAGGAAATAAGTGCGGAATGACTTTGGCAAGCTTCTCACCTAAAACAGGATTGAGTGGCCCCCCACTATAAGCGATATGCTTCAATTTGGAAAGAAAATCCAATTCGGAAGGACTTTTCAGCATAGCTTCCAGTATCGAAGGAGGTGACAGAGCGGTAGTAGACGAAGAGGCTTGAAGCATCTTTACAAATTTCTCTGGCGAGAGAAGCGTTCCAGGTGCAGGTAATACTATGGTAGAATCTGTTAGGAAAGACCGAAGTATCAATCCTATTCCACCGAACTTGGTATGTTCAGCGAGTTATTCCTGATCGTATGAGTGGTGAGGGGGTGTCATTAACTTACATGATAGAGTGGGAATGGCAAGAAGACATTGTTTCCCTGCAGTAACTCAACCAGCAGAGTCGGCCTCTTAGGAGGCTGAGGCAAAGCGTCCAAATCAAAAGGAATGGCCACACTGGCAAGTGCGGTATGATTCCAGTATATGGGCTTAGGATGCCCCGACGTGCCAGAGGTCTTTCGTATCAGTGTTAGCATATACCATAAACATCTTGGTTGGGTTTTCTCTCATAACTAGATATGAATAGAGAATTGTACATGCAAACATTTATACTTTACGTGCCTCTCAAGTAGATACTGAAGAAGTGAAACCACGTACATGCAGGCCCACTAGTGAAATATTAGCGACTGATACAATAAATAGAGCCTACAATATCGAGTGAAAATCATTACAATGGAACGACTTCGAGTGAAAGTATTACCTTGAATAGGTAATGAGGAATATATCTCGGGCATACTCACTAAAGACCTTTTCTCTTACTTCGTCAAACGTAAAAGGAAAGGGATATTCATCCACAACCGCCTTATTTAGCATTTCTGAGTATGAAGGACTTGATATCGATACCATCGTCCCACCTATCGACTCCAACAATGGCTGGAGAGAATTGGCGCTTTCAGGTGCATGTAGCAGTTTCGTTGCGCCTACAGTTGAGAAGAACCGTATATTTGACGGGATGGTGTTACTCGGAGACGGACAAACTACCTGGTAATAGTCAACGGAAATAGCCAAATGTCATGATTATCACTGTGTGTATGGATTGATTAGAATATGAACTTACACACTTTCCCACTTTCATAGCTCCCAGTATCCATATTAGATAGCGTATATCGTTGGGTCCCATATAGAAGAATTTCTCGTCCTCCTTTTCCAGATTGTAATAGAGGAACCAGGCAGCTCTGTTAGATGCATTGTGTAGATCGTCAACTGAGAGATGTTCGAGCCCGCCATCAGGAGTGGCCACAGACACGAACGGTTTCGTCCTCGTCCGGAGCCTCTGAATAATATTCGGCAATAAGTCGTCGGTTGTCCACTGCATCATCCGTAAACTATACTCAGATCAGAATATTGTTCGTGATAAAAGTGCAAAAACACATGCAGTGTATCAAAGTATAGTGATTGTTTTTCATCCAACAATGCGGAGAGAGAGAGATCGACACTATTAGCTATTTGGTTACCGCATTCCTGTGATCTAGACTAATACAGGCTATGGTATAAGTTGTTCTAGACTCGCCAATCAAAGCCTGCATACGTAGCCGCAGTTGGTTATTTGACTTAAAGCTTGAGAACCAACACGAACTCCAAGCGAGCTCTGCGACATATTATAACCTCACACGTACCCCAGCATCCTTACAGCAGATCAAACCATTGGGGTTGCGCATTATGACTCCTAATTACCTAGGTTAGGTACGTTTTCGTGGTCGCATACACGAGGAGTTTCTGTCTTTACAGATGGTCGTTATTTCCGCATTAAAATACCACGCAGGTCTTAGCACATCTAGAGCGGAGACGGACCCGTCACAATGCCACCCGCCAACCCCTCCCAGCATCCCGCCGTTCCCGAAGATAGGTAACTACCTAGGGTTACTATAGTTAGCCTACAGTCTGTAGATTTGCTAAACCATGATAAAAGATAAAGTTTAGCGATTTGATCAACTATGTAGATATACGACGGAAGGATCTAGAGCGTACGTAGTTGCCCTGCCCACATCACTTATATATCAATATGTCTACAGCTAAAAAGCGTGACAAAATTCTTACGTACCATCCTTACAACGTAAGACTTGATTACGCTGATCTGGCCTAGAGTCTGGCCCCACGCCATCAACCCCGCTCAATCTAGCATACATACTATGTATAGGGCTCGTTCCTTGTTGATTAATAGCTATAATACGATACATATGAAATGATAATAACAGGCAGGTGTTCTTCGGTGTAAGGCCCACGTGTTCGGAGGTTGGGCGCTTGGCTTCAACGGAAAATGAAACCTCTCGGAAACTCGTTCGAATGTGCCTTTTGTTGTCCTCGCCCTCTTACCTATAGAGGCTATTTCGAGCGGATATTATTGAACTACCACAAATTGATGACTGCTATCATGCCCCCCTTATCTAAATTGTTCCTCCTAACTGTAGAGGTCTACATTGTAGGGATGATTAGGTTGAAGGGAGGTAGTCAGTTCAGAGAATCGATCATGATTTTTATTGATGGTGAATACGGTATAGAATAGAAGGATCGGCGATGCTTACACCACGTAAATGGTAGCATGACCGCACTATTTTTTGTACATCCCACAGATTCATGACAATTGAACTCTATCTAGAGAAGGTCCAACTACGAAGCTATCTATATAGATTCCCTGACAGTGAAAGTTAGTACTGATATCTGTATGATATACTCTTCTACTTACTCCTCCTTCGATATTGCATGGTCGTCGCCTTGGTGAAAAATCATCATAGGAAACGTCATTTCTTTTCCCTCCCTTTCCCATTCCGGTCTAATGGTAATAAAATCAATCATATGAGACTTCGATCTCGCAAATTGAAAGCCCAAATGTTGATACATGGCTACCCTATCGGGTTCTGTCTGTATGATAACCTTACTGCCGCTTGGGACTTGAGACAATGCGTGTTTGACCAATGTCCTGCCGATATTCCGGTGTCTAAATTCTTCCTTTACTCCCAGAGCAGATAATTCTAGTGGAAATAAATCTAAGATTACATTCACTCAAGAGTAAGAAAGATGAATGCTTACCCCAAAGGCTACCAGTACCGTAGTAGCGTACGTGACCGTTTAAGTGACAACACAGCTGATGAAGAAACTCGTTATTCTTATCGTGGCTTATAGCGTACGCCTCTACTGCTTCTAAATCAGAAAGGTTCGGGAGAGAAACGTCTTCAAGCGACGGTGTTCTTGACGAGCTCTTCGACGTAGAAAACTCCCTGATGAGACGAATAATAACGACGACTCCCACAATCTCTTGCTGGTATACGGCTTTGTATATATAAGCCCCATCTTGCAACATGGCTTGCAAGGTTTTGTTCCTGTATCTAGAGTCGATCTTCACAAGGGCATCTCTGAGGATCGCCTTGTTCGCATAACCATTAGCTGTTAAAGTTGCGTTGCTTGACGGTATGTCAATATGGGTTCTTGCAATAAAATCCGCTATGGTATTTCTTTCATCCGAACCCACGGTGTTAGAGCTGGAGAGTTTGACTTGCCTACATATATAAAAGTCAGGGGTGGTTTTCCAAAACGCTTGCAGGAGGATGTGGGAGCAAAGTCATACGAAAATAAGCGTTTAGCCGAATTAGGTTTAATAGGGCATCAAGACTGCTTACAAATATGACACACCTGTCAGATGAGCGTGCTCTCGGGACTCAGACATGACAAATGAAAGTAAAGATACTCAGCTCTGACTATAGTGCTCAGTGAAGTTGTTGAGTAATAATTGTAAATGAAGATGTTACAGTTGTGATCCCAGCTATCCAAGGATGAGAAGTGAGACTGGCTCATCAAGGCTATATAGGAGAAACGATAAGCTCGAAAAGGCATACTAAAAATCGGGAGGATTGAAAGGCGGCCGAATTCGTCAAAGCGTCAAACTAGCTGGCCATACATCTAGAGCATTGAATGAAAGGTCGCTTTCAACGCTATAATGGCCTTACCACTTTGCCTAATAAAGGCAGGATCATATCACTAAACAATAAATTCTTGATCTTCTTTCTCTTATGTTTTGAACGCCTATATGTGTTTTATGTATTAGCTCATTCAGTATTCATGGCGAAAAGGGGAGCTACGGTACTAATACGGGGAATCTCACTGCTAGAAAGATGAACTATACCTTTGCTTCCCAGATCTGTTTGTAGCAATTAAGTAATCATTGCTATGTTCTTCCGCTTTTAATCGGCTTAAAACGAACAACAACACAACCCTAAGCTCGAAACTAGTAGAGATGTCCTATCCGTCAGCCTATCATGGTGCTTAGTCTCACAAGCAGTTTGTGGGCTGTCATTTAATCTTGGTGAACTCTTGCTCGCGAACATAGGAGTCAGTACTAAGGGGTAAGTCTTTCACATTTTATACATATCATGCAAATAAAATTGTAAGGCTATTGACTCAAAAATCTATCATGTCCCAGTGGCCGCTAAAGCGTAATACCTCGAGCTGCATAGTTATTGCTATCACAGGGAGCTTTTTCTATGTTGCGCATTTACGTGAAGAAGAAGTTGGTAAACATTGTTGCTTACTCAGCAACTATGCCCAGTAATCGATCGATAGGATACAAAATAGCTGCCGCGCCATTATAAAGATAGCAAAAGAACTACTGAAGGGTTTCGTTAACAAATCAGCTAAAGCTATAATGAATAGATAGTTATGATCATGCTCATGATGCAAATTAAAAAATGGCGGCACTTTTATGTGTTGTCACTGTCACATACTAGGCGGGTCTCTCGATTGGCATTTTCATCCCAAACTTATCAAGGCAAAGAGTTTCATGTTAAAGTGAAGGAAATTTTAACTTATATGATGCTAGGTCCATACCCTGGTAGTCTCCATGAAGTGGTAAGCGTTATCACTATAGCATGAAGCATCCTGTGATGCGATCGTTCCCAAAGATATCTTTGAGTCCAGTCGAGGGATAGCTACAAGCTTCAAACCATTGCTAAGAGGAGCTGAGAGTTCAAACTCTACCGCTAGAAATTATCGGCAACCTCGCCATAGTAGAGGCTTTTTCATAGATGTGACAGGACGTGTTTTCAGGAAAGGGTTTTCCGTCACTAACCATACAGATAGGGCGTCAAGGAGGCCATATAGATCTTCGCTCTCGCTCGTTCGGCTTTGCCTGTTTAGGTCCGCACCGCTAGTATCGTGATCGGAGAACACGGAAAGAAATACGGGTAGATGAATATGCGAGTCGCCGCGTGTAGAGATTTACATGATATCGGCGGCACTTAGCCTCTGGTTTACAGATAGTTGCAATCCTAATACCTAGGGGCTGGTCCGTGTGACAACCTCTATCTAGGTCGAATTCTAAAGTATAGGTATGTCGAAACGCCTGTTGTTACGTCAAGGGGTTCAAAGGGTAGTTAACAACGTAGCCTTGCATTGAACAACACTCACGGCTTATGTCGCTCTTGTTGCATGAGTTCGGTTGGTGGGGTTCATCAACGTTGATGATACTTCCTGCGAGCGTATGTGAGGCAATGGAATCGCATAAAAGCCGCTAGCACACTACTCACTTGCGACCTAAGTATTATTCTCATTCAATTAGAGCCTTTATTATTATTATGTGTGTGTGTCCCCCTTTCCTCTTCTTCCCTCACTTTTTTTTTCACTCTCTAGAGCTGATCAAATGTATCTTGACAGCAGCAATTACCCCATTTATCGTGCTCTGATTAGTATCTCTGCCTAACTTGTCTCTCATTTGTAAGAAAGGGGCGGTGAGCACCTCATCTGAAATGCGCTCATTGAGTAACAATCTAGCATCGCTTCGTAGCTTGAGTTATGTATAAATGTTGAGTAGAGGTTTATGTTAAAAGTGAGAAGATAGACAGTGACCTCACTTTTGGTGTCTAGTGACTGAAGACAGTCTTCACATGCTCCAAACTTATTTATTACCTCATCAACATAGCAAATATCCTCTTTAATTGCGTCACGCGTGAAGTCAACTCCAATTTATCGGGCTAGTTTACTGATGACGAAACGTAATGAGACAGAAAAAGGGCGTGCTCACAGGCGGCACACGAGGGTGCAAAAAACGACGTGTACCAGATCGTCGGGACTGCCGAGATGAGGCGCGTCAGGGATGGCACAGAGGAGCTGTCATGATCGACTAGAGTAAACCATGGTGACGTTGGAGACCCGGAACGCGGAACGTAGTCCGGGGGTTCTGCCGAGAGTCCATACAGTGCAGTCTAGTCCCACCAGCAGTTTCATCCTTGGTTGGATTAATCTTGGCTCTTGGAAGAAAATTCTCCTTCCTTTCTCTCATCTTATTGTGCGAGAGCAAAGCATGCATGCATAACGGTCGGCTTATGCAGTGTGCATACGGTGCATGCTTGTAAGCGGCCGCGTCGCCTATTTATTTCAAATACCTACACATGTAGAGCACGAGCTTGGTCGCGGGTTCACTGGCATCCAGGACTCATGCATGGAGTAGACAAAATCTCTATGAGATGGAGAAGGTTTGTGGTCGAAAGAGTAATATTGACATTCTTGCAATGGAATATATTGTTGTCATCTTCATCCGCTGATCCTGGGCTCTCCCACTTCTGCTTCCAATGCGCTATGATAAGGACGATCTTGGACATGGTTTTGGTGCAAGGTACAACAACACTAACCTAGATTAACATAAGTATAATATGTAAGTATAGTATGCATTAGTCGACCACATGGCGAGCCTGTTGATGTATGTAAGTATGTTGTACACCGGGCTTTTGCATGGCAAGCTGAGGCCAGCTGGCCCTCAGAGTTGGATGACAAGCTGCTTATAGCATACCTCAGTGCACTGGCTGATTTCCTGGCCGTTTTGTTAAAACTTAGGTACACTAAGTTCTCGGTAAGTGCCTAACGACTAGATTTTTACTTGTAGCTAGCAATCTACCTACGGGTGATGAAAAGCAGATCATCTGGTCTCATCTAGGTATTGTCAGGACGGGGGATACCCTAGCACTAGTCTAGATGGTTTGTTCATTGGCGTTTCATAGAGTCCGTGCACTGCTTCTCGAAAATTTCCAAAAGGAGACTGACGTTGCCTCCCAGGCTATCCGTCAGCTTATGCTTATTCCCTGAAAGGGATATTCTGTATTGAAACTCAAGGTGGAGAAATAGAACAAAATTATTTCATGGTAACGAATTATAGAGCGACTTTTACGTCTACATATAAGTCATTATTGAGAAAGCAAGAAGCGAGCTCAGAAAACGGGTTTGTGAATTGGTGTTTGAAGAAGAGGAACGGTCCTCGACATGGGGTTCATAAGAATTCGCTGGTACCGGAAGGTCCGAGCGTTGATCCTAGAGCAAACTGACAGGTGAGTATTAACAAGGCATCGTGATTTGCATGATGATTGGATTGAACATCTGATAACTAATTGCTCTGTCTCTGATTCACAGGGCAATGCATAACTTGTTGCTCCGTCTTGGTAGAGCAAAAGATTGGTAGCGAGAGATAACATTCGAGTTTTCTTTTCTTTTTTTCTTTTATAATTTGGAAGTTTGATTGCATCTCTGCTTGCAACTTTCTGCGCATCTAAGAGGCATAGGTAGAGTCTGATGATAATAGAAGTACATGTATATAACTGTCGTAATGAAGACACGCCATTCGTGTTTGTTCTTCCCTATGTGCTATCGTCCAATTGAATGATGCAGGTAATAAGCTCCCGATGAACTTATAATTCAACAGCCATTGGCCACAAATTAGCACGTACCTGGAATATCACCTATTGATGTTTAGGTACACAACAAACATTGGAATTCCTCATCCATCAATATCTGTCGCAACTGGAGGTGCCACGCTCTTGGTCTGTAATTGAAGCTCCAGGTAGAATAGCAGTTTGTACCTTTCCTAAATGGACCCACTTCTCCCCGTCCCCGCCAAAAGCCCAACCATCTGGTTGGCGCTTGATATTCACTAGCCACAGGCTATGGTTCCCATTGGCTAGCAACCATAAGTATCTATCACAGGTGCTCCAAACACGGCTGTAGCGGGACGGCCTGCTGCAACCTTACCACATCCATTCACCTGATTCGACCTTTGGCATTTGCAGGGTCGTTTCGTCACCTCGAAATTATTATTGCTATTAATTCTGCATCCTCGTCTTCAGTGAGCCTCTCCTTTCTCTACCACATCGCGAACAAGAAACACCCTGATGGCCTCTTGATGACACGCCTTTGTATGCACTTGCTGTTTTCTTTTCTTTTGCTGAGATTGTCTGAACTGCCTGCGACGTTGAGGGAAACCGACTGCACTGGTGAGTTCGGCCCATTCCGTGTTTCTTAAAGTGCATCTTGGATCGTGGATCTGTGCATGCATGCACGCACGCAGCCATCTTGTTTGTCATGATCTCGTCCGCCCTCGCTCCGTCCCGCCCGCCCAGTCCGAGCGCACTGAGCTCGGGGCCACCTTTTGACCCGCGCCTCGGCGCCTCTTATCCTCGATATCTCCCAGATCCGTGTCACCCCAAAGGGAGCTACTCTTGAGCCTATCATCACTGACCAAACCACGCGCCGAAGGCTTCCTAGGGCCCGTCGAGTCTTCGCCGACCATCTCAAACACCCAACATGTCGGGTTCTCCGCCCTCGGACGGTGTCATGGACATAAGTAATCTGATGGACAAGGACAAGGCAGCCGTGGTTGCTGCTGCAGCTGCAGCCGCCGCCGCATCAGTATCTGCCCTCGAACAACAACAGCAGCAGCAGCAGCAGCAGCAACAACAGCAACAGCCTCATACACAGCCGCAGCTCATGACGCACCAGCATTTGCAATCTACTACATTCGATCGAGCGAATTCTCCCCACGGCTCTGAGGCTTCATACCACTCGGCGCATCGTCCATACGGCTCGCCCTCCGCAGTGCCCGGCCAGCTTCCCTTGCCTGATCCGAGCATACCCACGAGCATGATGATAGCAGGGCTGCCCCCCGTCAGTCAGACAATGGCCATGTCATACAATAAACCTTCCGAGGCTCCCCAGGCCCCCGTTAAGGCGTACCCTTGCAGTACATGTACGAAACGCTTCGCTCGGCGCAGTGATCTGGCTAGGCACGGTAAGTGTCTCAAGGCTTCTAAAGCAGTTTTGCGTCTCGTCGCGCTGCTCTAGAGCTAGTCAAATCAGCGCTGACAGTTATACCAGAACGAATCCACAGCGGACACCGGCCACATGTCTGTGACTATGCTGGATGTGGTAAACAGTTTATCCAACGATCAGCCTTAACTGTCCATCAGCGTGTCCATACAGGAGAGAAGCCTCATATGTGTGAGCGCTGCGGCAAGGTAAGTCAGGCATCCTTATTGTGCTCCAGACGACGTCCTAAGTAGCTTGTAGCCCTTCAGCGACAGCAGCTCGTTGGCTCGTCACCGTCGTATCCACTCAGGCACGAGACCTTACCAATGCCTTTATGCCAACTGTCTGAAGACCTTCACAAGGAAGACTACCTTAACTCGTCACCAGCTCCAGCACACGGAAACTCTAGAAGAGGCTGCTGCGGCGACGGCCAAAAAGCTTACAGAACAGGCCGGCAAGATAGCGGCTGCTGGATCGGTTCGTAGTGACGGTGGCGAGGCCCCTCTCAATTCAAATCAGGCTTCACCTCTAAACACACCATCCCCCGGTCATAGGCACATGTCTACATCTCCCAGTGCCGACCCTTCTGCACCTAACACGATGCGGCCTGGCGACTATTCCTTCATGGGCAATGGAACGCTTCCAAGCCACTTACGGTCTGACATAACCCCGACATCTATGGCGAGCTTTACTCCTGGTATGCGGCCGACCTCTCATCCCACGAGCTACCCCCCGCCTCCGACCCTCGAGCCCAACATTGAGTCTCATCATTCAACAGGAGGCAGCACCGCTGGCAGTCCCCATATGGGCAGTGTTGGTTGGCAGTCACCATCACATGTGCAGTCACCTTCGCACATGCCTTCACCAACTTATAGTAATAATGGCGGCAACGGCTCAGTCTACCCAGATCTTGAGCCATCGTTTTCTGGGAATGCATTGAGCCCAATGTATTCCTATAGTACTCAGGTCCGCCGTGGAAATAGCGCGGAACCTGCCTCATCTACATATGACGTTAAACCACGGCCCAGTGAGCTTTGGGCAGGCCAATAGGGTGGCGGCCCCGTTAACTTGGAGCTGATGAAATACGATTTCTCTCAATTTGGGGTTGAATCCAACCCATCCCCAGCGGGTTTCACACCGGATCTAGGTTTGCTATATCTTGGGTCGAGCTTTTCTTCATCGAATCCTGAGCCCAATATCTCGTTCCTGGGTAACGCGCCAAACCCATTGTTGTATAATTGGCAATAAAAATCTCATCTCACTTTGTGATGTTTGAGAAAATTGCAATTATATATGGGCCAGGTAAAATGCAACAGAATTTGACGGCGTGGAATACTCAATACCTGCGGTTCAATGCAGGTTTTGTTCTCACAAATCCACACCTAATATACCACCTACGATGGTTTTCCCACTCTCATCAAATACTCATGCACTGGACTGGAATAAGTCCGCGGAGGAGACTAGCGAAATAAAAAACGAAAAACCTAGGGTTTGATTTGGGTAACGGCCCAAGAGCGGCTTCTTTTCCGTACTGCTCGATTGTTTTTTTTCTCGACATAGACTGGTTAGGCTGGGCAGCCTGGATGACACGGCATTTTCTTCGCAATCGGCACACGCCGTGGACTGGCATGGAGTTCAGGGATGCGAACCAGAAGATCAAAGCGAGACTTCTTTTGATTTGTCTTTATTTTTTCGCAAGCGATAAGGAAGGGAGAAGGATACCTGGGACTCAGGGCGCGGCGAACAGGGTGTCTTTTTTTTCAATGTTTTTCTTAATACTCTGGTAATGTCTCGGGTGTAGAACAGCTAGGCGTTCTTGAGACACGCAAGGATAGCGGTGAGGCAAGGATAAAATGGCCGGAGATGGGATACAAACTGGGCGGATTGAAGCCCTTCCGTTTCCCTTAAGAGATTGAGTACGCAGGCTAATAAAAGGAACTACACGTACTTAATCGGAACTCATGTGAATCTCTGGGTACATTGTGCATATTTCTCACCTATCAATCAATCAGTGGCGATAAAAAGTTCGAATACTTGGATTTGCCGCAGATATTGATATCTCGGTCACTTCTCGTGCTACACCGCAGCGTCGTTCTTCTGATCCTTCGTCATTCCCGTGATGAGTCTGCGTAGTTTGATCCTCTCTTCGCATTTTCGTCAAAGCTCTTAATAGCGCTCGTCACCTACCGTTACGCCTGATATCTTGGACACTAAGCATGATTCAAAATCTCAATTTTTTTGAGCTGTTTTTGATTGTTCTCGCGTCCTAGCTAAGTCGTGGTCGGGAATAAAACTGAGCCAGCTAGTTATAAGTTCCGGCAGATCCCACGTGGCATGAACGCCTCCGAGTCGCAAGTCGCAAGAAAATCGAACGATTCTTGCATACGCCGCAGTAGCAGCCAAATGGAAGAAGCAATTGAGACAAGTTGATGCCAGGCATTCAACCGCTTCTGGTACAACCAAGAACCAAGGCAACCAATTCCAGCCAATCCATTGCAGCGACCCGGCCCAGTTCAGTCTTATTTAACCCCTATCACTGCTTCGTGAATAGTAGTGTAACTCGGCACAATTCATTTCAACGCCTGGTTCCTGATTTGGCATTTATCGATCGGGCGCGCGTCTTTCATTCGCTCATCGACGTCATCGACCAAAACGAGACAGCAACTCGCTTCGTCTTGCCTTGCCTTACCTTCCGCCCTTGGCCTTACCTTCCTTGACCTTCCTTTGGCATCGCGATGCTTCTGTCTACTCCCATTCGCCGAACTTCTTCCTCTTCTTCTTCTTCTTCTTCTTCTCCCGGCGTCTGTCAACCCAGCTGATATATTCGGTATTATTGCTAATTGCTGCTGCTGCTGCTGTTACTACTACTAAGACAATCTCCTTCGAAATCCTTTTCTCTTGGGACTCTGTCACCGCCGGATCTCTCCCCGGTTAGAATATAACGCCTCGGTGTAAGTCACAAGTCGCGGGCGCAGCAGCGGGCGCATCCGCCGCATTGCCGTTGGCCTTGACGCGTCAATTCACAAATCATCACATCCTTTTCATGGTCTAATAATTCTTGCAACAAAGCCTTAGGACGAGACAATTCGTGCCCACAACCATTATATCATGGAGATGAGCCCTTGTGGGCTTGGCTGGGGTTAAGTAGATGATACACAGGCCTTAAAAAAGGTGTAACAGCTTGTGCGCGCTTGGCCCTTGCCAGTCAGTCCAGGTTTCAAATTCGCAGACCGCTGCAGCGTAAAATCCGTTGCTCTCGGAGTTATGGCCCTCATGTTCCAGCAGCCTATAGTCCTTCGAGTCCTTCTAGCGGGACAAATCTCGAATGTTGCTGAACGTTTATTTCAGTTTGTATCGTGGATTCGATTTGTAGCACCGGATCGGTTCCTAGTCCCCTTCACCCCCGCTTCTTGAAGAATGCAGCATAATGTATGTCGTCGAGTAACCTTCTATGTTCGAGTTACTACACTACTTTCTCCACAACACATCCAGCAAGCTGGACTGGTATATTCCTATTTCCAATATACACACTAGATACTAGTCTAGTGTGGCTTACTCCAAATCGTCATCACTTCGCGCCAGTTTTATTGGGAACTCGAGCTTCTATCATACAAGCTAATTTCCTAGACTTTCGTCACGATTACCGAGCTAACTCTGGATCTGTTTGGGTCAACGGTCGGACGAGATCAATATGCAAGGAATGCGAGTTCAGGATCTTCTGATACCTGAAGAGAAGCCATCCCAAGACTCGGCGGCAAAAGAGAAACGTCCTACAAAACCCAATTCTACATCCTCGGAGATAAAATATTTCGTTATCGAGTTCATCCATGATACCATCTGCCCTTTTTGTTATATTGGTATGAAGAACTTGTTATTGGCAATTGATATGTACAAATCGAGGCATCCGAACGACGTATTTGAAGTTACCTGCACTCCGTTTATTCTTGCACCAGATGCTAAGACTAGCTGTAAGTTTTAATACTGCTCATCTTAACTGGTGCAACTCATCAATTTACCACTTAAACCTACCGCACAAACCGGAGTACTCGTAAGCCAATCGCATGTCATAACTTCTTTTAGTATGATAGATTCCTGTTTATAAAGTGTACGACCAGAGGCGATAGTATCCCACTTCAAGAACTGTCATCACAGTTACGAGAAACGTCTGCTGATAAATATACGTGTCTTCAGATTATGACAAAGTCCATTACTATAGTACTGAAAGGGGGCTACCGATGAGCCGTTTCGAGCTATGGAATAGGCTTGGAGAAAATGCTGGCATTAGATTTAGCTGGAACGGCCGCACGGGCAACTCGCGAAATTCGCACAAGCTACTCCGTTTTGCGCTCCAGAAAACGCCAACACGACATAGAAGCACAGAGTTAACAATTTTTCGGCCGACGGCAAATGCGCCTCCTTACCCTCCCTTTTATCTGCGGGCTCCTGACCAGCCAGTCTCTCTTCCACAGCCTCGTGGGCCAGACCTCCAGATGCGTCTCCTGGATGCTATTACGATGAACTATCATGAACATGACAAGGATTTATCCGATCCGCAGTTCCTTATGGAAACCGCCAGAGCCGTGACGGGCTTCTCAGAGGATGAGATCCGAGCCGTACTCGATAGCCCTGAATGGGATCGTACGATTGATATGCTCTCTTCTGAGGTTCAAAATCGTCTAAGTGTGCGCAGCCAACTTGCCGGTCCTATTGTTGCTGTGCCTACCATGGTGCTTAATAATAGGTGGGTGTACGGGGGTTTTCAGAAAGTAGATGGGATTGTTAACCAGTTCGAACTATTACGCCGAGGGATCAGCCCCCTTCAGGAGTACACGACTTCAAGTCTAGTACTAGATGGTGGCATTGCCGACACTATTGCGCGGGAGGCAGCAATGGCAAGGGGTAACGACAACAAAGGCGGCGGCAGCAGCGGCAGCGGCAGCAGGGACAACAAAGCGTCGAATGAAAATAACAAGGACGAAACACATACGGCTATCTAGCTTTGGCCGGCCAATCAATACTCTTTACCGAACCTACCAGACCTATTGACCGAGAGAAATTGATCTGTCGGCATTGATAATGTTGGCGCCTTTTAAATTGATTACTGATCAACGACTCGTCGCGGGAAATTTTCTACTCCGAGAGCGATTGCAGCTCGATCATCCCCGCTTAATGAGCACTGGATTGCTATCATGTGAGGACGTGATATCTACCACATACAGGAGCCAAACTATAACGATCCCCAGAATCGGTATTTCGGTTTCGTAGCGCGTACAAAGATGTGATTGTCTCTGCATGCAATACAGATTGGGGGTCAACGGAAGACGAAGCCGAGCGAGTGACTCTGCTCCAATCGCTTCCCTAGCATATCTTTTCGCCCAGCAAGTCGTGGTGCAACGCGAAGACTCGGTGACCAAGCACGACACCAGCAGTTCAAAGCAAAAAAAAACACCAATGATACCACACTCAGCACTTCCTTGGCGCTGGTGCGCCCAAACAGCAGGTTTTCCAAACGACAGGAATCCTCGGTTGGGAAAATCCTGAAGACTGCACATACGCCGGACCCATGCATATGTAACTAGTTATAAGCAGGCGTACTATAGAGAGGTTGCGCTTTTGGAAAAAGAAAAATACGCGGAAGATCTCTGTTCTCTCAGATCCTCCAGCACTAAGAGAGGGAATAACCTGCTTCTCTTCTCTCTCCTGTCATTTTTTTTCTCTGTTTGTGTCACCCAAATGTACGCTATAGGCATATGATGTCAGCTTTATATCATCTACCTACTCAGCCCCGTTGTAATAAATGTTTTGTATCTCAAGTATTTGCTAGAATGAGAACTTAAGAGTTATACTTACCAAAAAATGCTCCACTATACAGGTATGCATGTCTTGATATACGGAAGGCTGGCGCTCTTGTCGTGCCCGTTTTGAGACTCAAGCCTTGTGACATACATCAGCCTTCGCATGCAGCTTCTTTTTCGGACCAAGGTCTCGGAATTCGATGTCCGGGTTATATCCGAGGCGACGTACATATTTTTTGAGTGTAACTAGAGTAGCATCGAAGATTAGAAAAAAGAGTTGCCATTTTCCTGGTTGATTGACTCAAGGATTCACGGAAGGATTATAACAACATGGCTGGTAAGGTCTTTTGTACGGGTGGCTTGCTCGGTTATAGACCTCTACTTCGCCAGGCGATGTCGGTATAAAATCGCATTGAACTCCTTGTCGACTAAAAAACACAGCTATTACACGATTCATCAGCCACTGGATGATTACATGCTTATACCTATTACCGTGTAATCTTCCATATCATATTCTTCGGGCAGAATATCTCCGCGGAAGTATGGTTGATCATCGATCGCTGGAACCGGTTTAGATAGAACCAGCTGAGCACCCATTGTGGTGTTGAAGATAAGTAAAAGGACATGACGGGATAAATCCTCCGTGGAAAATTATACCAGCTCTTTTGTTCCGTGGCTGATTCCCGTTCCTGTCTTGTAGGGACTGGTTTCAAGAAGATTTGCTATGTATCATATACGTAGGTTTGATATAGGCTCGTCCGGTGTAATAAGCAAGCCAAGACGTTAAGTGTAGTACGACTCTTTTCCTCGGGCTAGAGAGACAATTTACAACGGAGGGTATTGTCTTATCTCTGCATGGATAAGAGGATTGTGGACGAAAGTATAGTTTTAAAATGAAACATCGAATTATAGAACAATAGTGATAAAAAGCGTATGGTATATTTCGGTTGTAATAACCTACTGAACCTGACCAGAAGTCATGTTGGTTTGTTTTCCAACCATAGGTATAAATAAGTGGCTGCAGGCATCAAGGCACCCACCTTGGAAACGTTTTTGGTTGTGTGCCGGTATAGTCTGTGACGTGATTATGCTTCTGGGCTCATATTGAGACTAATCGGCCAGATAATATCAAACTCGCAATCTTAACCACTGCGTTCATTTAATAGAGGTTATGATAGTAAAATGAAGATCTACCAATCTCGCGACTGCAAAGTTTACTCTATACCTCGTTGGCATTACTTGAAGGTATGATGCCACAGCCGACGCGTTGACCCAAAAGATCAGGAATTACGCTTCTAAATTCCTATTCCTGGGTTTGTCGACTCTATACAAACACCAAACGCCGGCAAATCCTTCCATTCCATTGTGACGACCAATCTCAAAACGCCAATCCCATGCAATCGATTCCTGATTTTTTTCAGTTTGAATCTGGGTATATTCGAGGGCCAACGCGGCATTACGACCCTCCAAAACCTCTACCATGGCATTCAATCTGCAGCTACCGCTTCATGTGCGAATAGTCCTTCAGCAAGTGCGCCATATGTGCGTTGCTCTGGTGTTTCGGCGGGCGAGTACTCTTCCTCTTCTTCGCGGCCTTGTTTGTGGCCTTCGCGTTGTTCTGGGGAGCCTCGCTGGCGGGCTTCTGGCCAAGAGCTAGGAGCTTGCGCACCATGTCGTCAGGCGCCGGTAGCTCAATGCGGTGCCACATATTCAAGAACTCGGGATCGACAGCGTGAGACAAGCGGGGGTCGTCAAGCCACACAAACTTAGCGTGGTTGTCCTTCTTAGTGCGGACAACGAGGATCTTATGCTCGTTCTCCAGCTCCGTAATAGCATGGTCGCAGTCTGGCCAGCCGTCCTTCAGGTCCTTAACGCTCAATGAAGAGGCGTCCGTCTTCTGCTGTAGATGGGCTAGTAGCGTCATCTTGTCGTGCACGCCCGGGATCTTGGCCTTGAACTGGTACTTCCCCATACGCCAGGCGGGCTGGTCGCTAGCGGCGCTCTTTGCGGTCTTCGGTGCAGGGACATAGTCGATACGCGAGTGCTTGTGCATAAGGTTCACAAACAGGCGCTGCTGGTGCTCGGGGAGGTTGTGTAGGGTTAGATGGTCGAGCACCTCCTGCAGCGTCTTGGGGGCGCGCTTCGCCTTGAGGAAATCGACGACATAGGTCAGCTGCGTCATCATATGGGTGCCGAAGTCTGTCGCTTTCGCAGCGGCCGCGGCTGCCGCAGGCGTGGGGGTTGGCGACGCGCGGTCCCGAATGCTGACATTGTCGCGCTTCTGGCGTTTCGAAGCAGAAGACGGCGTGCCGTCGGACTTGGCCGGTGAAGCGTTGGCGCCCGGGGATGGCGAAGGTGGCGCTAATCGCTTGCCATTGTTGTTAAGCTTCGTTGACGAGAAGGACGCCATGCCGAGGAGGCAATGAGGAACCGGTACGAAGACGAAGATGTTGGTGATCAATCTCCGTCAAAGAGACGGATGATGAAAGGGAGAGAGAATTGACGTATGCGAGTGCAAGGCTGAAAAGATGCTAGTACCTAGCAGTCAGGTCAGACTAGTGGAGTATTTGTGGCGGGGTAGTTGTGGCTTGGTCAACCTCTTAAGCAGAAAGGTTTTAAATTGGGATTAGTTCGGTAATTAATCTATGTAGATAGAGTTTTGGTGGAGATTCGGATTGTCTCGCAGTACCCATTAAGCACTGTACCCATAGAACAGAATTACATGGCGCCATGGCCGAGGAGTCGGAACTGTACCAAAGAAGGGGCTCTATTGAATAGCTTGTTGCTTCCTTTTGCTATTATTTCATTCACTGTTCAATTTGGATCTAAGAGACGTGGCTGCACCCTTGCATTGGTATCACTTTGTATTAAGGTTGAGAGAACAACAGCTTGAGGGGTAAATAGAAGAGCATGGCTATTGCAATCGTCTATAAAACCCAGTGGGCAAATTCTATATGGTTCGACAGGGGTTGAGCCCAATGGGAAGCGGCAAAGAGGTCGAAGCGCTCTGCTCTATTATGAATTGACAGAAGCTGAAAAAAAATATCGCAATCATATCAACACACGGTCTGGCATGCCTCTTCGCTCGGACCTTTCCTTTCCTTTTACGCCTTGGCTAACCCGGCCACTCTGGTTATTGTTGATAGTAGAATACTGGGCGTGGTGTTCTCTTAAGCCTTGTTTTGCTGGTTCTGCAGGTATTGGTAGCCGAAGTAGGCGGCAAGACCACCAACGAAAACGAAAGCGTATAGAGCAGTGCCCAGGCCGGCGCCGCTCGTGTCGGCGGGAGGGGAGACGGCAGAGGCAGTGGCCTTGGGTGTAGGGTCACCCGGCTGAGATTGGAATTTAGTAAGTAGACTGATGACTAGAGACAACGAAGAGCGTTTGACGGTGAAGAGATGGATGGCCGGAGGATGGTCGGAGGGTGTTCGAAATTGGCAACTCACCTTGCGCTTCACAGTGCCGACGTAGTACTTCTCAAGGGTTTCCCGGGCCTCATCACTGTGTCCGACATCTTCGAAAGCTTCGGTCGCATCCTGACCACCGACATCTAACAGGACTTCTTCACCACCACTATAAAAGAACGGTACGGTCAGCACGGATATACCCCAAGGGGAGAATCCCCATGGCCAATGTCGAATATTGCCCGAGCCGAGGAGCAATGCTGCTAAAGTCCGCCCTGCAGCAAGGAACCAACGGATGTTATGGACTTACGGGTGCTCATCGACGAATTTGGTGGTATCGTAGACCTTATCGTGGATAACAACAAAAAGGTCCTTCTTGGTGTTGTGCTCAGCCACGTCTTGATAGGTATACTCCTTGGCGGCCATCTTGACGACTGGAGGGGCAGAAATCTAGAAAAGAGACAAATAATCTATAACGACCGCTGGGAAGAGACGTGGCGGTTGGTAATGAATGAAACGGGATGGCAGGTAGGTAAGAAGTGAAGAGCAAGACACAGCGTCTGATGCCGGTGAGATTGAGGTTCAGGGTAGGTACAGTTGTCGGTCAGCCATCCATCGGTCTCACAAGCATCGGCCGGCTTTCTTTTTGGTGGGCTCCCCAGTTCTAAATTATTCTTTTCACTACCTATCGTATGTAGGGTGGGCAGAGGAGCGCCCCGCTGTCCCGCAGGATCGCCGGTCGGAACCAGTGAGACGCTAGCGCAGCACCGGCAAACACCCAATCGCCCAATCCCAACGTGGCCTGATGCGATGCAGCGAATCAGCGTCGTCGCAATTGGCCCTCGCTCTCGCCCTTCGCTCTCTCACCAAACTTACTTATAGTAGCAAACAACCTGACAACCATATTATGTTATTTGCGGGACGGCTAGAATGGCAACCCCGAACAGAACCCCGAACTCAAATCTCTAGGTTCAAGGCACTTGGACCCTTAATCCTCAGGATTCTATTCAGGGCAACTCTTACCGTTCAGGCGTTTTATATTACGGCAACCTATCTAGATTAGACTATCTACCTAATCGATATTCTGCTTCCAGATACACGTCTCGTACTCGTACTTTATCTTTGGAAAGCATTTGTGTGGCCACTAGCTCAAAAAGTCTACCAAAGTAATACAGTAAGCACACGTACTTACGGAAGCGGAGATCATAGCGCCCAGAATTGCATAACTTGTGTGCGCAAATATCGGTAGTCCTAAGTTCTTGCTAACGAATACCTGCCGCGGCGGCAGTTATGGCGAACACCACCCTAGCCCGAATTTGATTCGATTTAACCAGCGACAGCCCCTCAAAGAACGCAGACTCTCAGATTGCGCACGGCCCAATGTTTCGTCCATTCGGATCCGCACTTATCCGATTCTCCGCGTATAACAGTCCGCAGCCCGCCGTACGGGATGAATTGATGGGGGACTCCGGAAACCAATACTATTTATCTATCTCCGTTATTCGCAGTAATGATTGCCAAGCACATAGATGACACCGACGCTGCCTCGCTAACCAACTCATCTCTTCGAACTGCCACCCCCAATGTCTTGTCCTACTCGGTAGCTAGCTACCTTGTCCCATTCGATCTTTTGCCTCGTCACCGGAAGCTGTCTGCGCAGGCTCTTGAAGGTACCCTCACTGAGGCTCGTGAAACCTCTATTCAGCTCTTCTTGGTACTTCTTCTCGCCTGCTGCAATCTCTTTGCTGATGCCTGCGCCCGTGTCGGAAGCTACGGAGCTAGAAAGAGGTTTGTTGGTCAATAGTCGCACGTTGCCGTCTTCATAGTAGTGCACGTCAACCTTGATACTACCCTCGAGGCTCCCTGAATGAGGATCGTAGATGTATAACGATCGCCATCGTCCGTTCCTGGTCCATCTACTATCAGTTATGAAGCCTCCCCAATTTGACCTAATGATTTAAAGCCATACCAAAAGTTGTTCGGGCTGTATTTGTTTGCCACAATAATAATGGCCACTTTGGTATCGTTTTCGGTGGGATACACGCCGTACGAGGCATTCGGGTAATGCTCCCGGACGTACGTCGAGAGGCTTTTCAGCGTCGATTTCCTACTCGACCATCAGCTTCCCCTTAAATCAACCACGTGGTAGTCGAGCCACAGCATACACCAAATTTGCCTGTGCACCTTCTAGAGCGTAGCTCTGAACCTCACTTGCTTTCTGGTAGGGTGTTATCATCAAGAATCGGGGAGGTCATCAGTTTGGTCGAACCTGTGTAGCGTGATCAAAGGCAAAGCTCGATGAGCTCTCGACATCGAAATACCGGCCATCACCGAGGGAGTTGTGAGAACTAATGACGACCTGCTGGCTGCTGCCAGGCAGTTTGACAGTGACGAACTGCTCCTCATTGTATTTCTCGAACGCAGGTCCCAGTTCGGAGATCAGGGCGGGTTCGTTGATAGTCAAAGTCTTAATGTCTGTGAGGCTGCGTAAGGCACGGTTGGTCTCTTCGCGATGTCGGTCGGGGAGCTACGCATACCGTTTATCACATCTGCCAACTAGTTCGCTGTTTAGTACTTGGGCTGTATTGCACAACAAGATGTCGGCGCCGTTGGCGCAATCTCCTGCCTACCTCTCCCGGCGGTGCGCCCTCCACAAAGGACTCAATGGTTGCTAGCGACGAGGCCATATTAAGGTTGGGACTTGCTGTGACGATTCAATCGCGGGGAGTCAAATGCGGTAGTCAACGTCTCAAAAAGAGGCGCGGTTTATGACTATAGTATGTGTGGAGGAAGAAGGTCGTCATCAAGGATACCAGGTAAGGTACGATTTACCTGTGAACTGAAACAACAGAAGCGCGGGGCAAAGGCGGGCAACCTGCGACCCAATCCAGCTGAGACCCGCATAACTAAATAGGTACCTAACCTACCTCTGGTAAGCACCCCGCTGGGTTATGTTTATCTTGATTTTCTCATTACTTCTGTCTAATCATTCTTCTTTATTTACTCTGCCATATCGCCCAGCTATTAGGCTCTTGAAACGTCAAGGTTATAATCTACTGCAGTTATGCCCGAATCAAGGTTACTTTCCGCTTATCGACAAGTTCGCTCCCAGGCGATGCTCAACAATCAAAACTTCCAGGTTCGTTTAAATACGCAGCCATCCGTCCCCCGCAACATAAGAGGTGTAAGAGGTGCACTACCAAGATCTAGTATTCTACTAACTTCTTAATACCATCATAAATTCCTGCAGCACTGTTAGTTAACTCGGCATGGCTCGACTCTGATCCGAGACCACTTACTGGCAACATCAGGAATAATGAATTTCTCGAACATCAGCGGCATGTGTATACTCCAACCCGCTACCCTGGTTACGGGTGCCTCAAGGCGCAGAAATGTTTCCGCATCTGCTTGAATCGCCGCCGATACTTCGGCTCCTACGCCAGCATTAATCATAGACTCGTGCACAACCATGCACCTTCCCGTCTTCCGGACACTCGCGAAGACGGTTTCCCTGTCCCACGGGTATACCGTCCGCAGATCGATCAGCTCGACAGAGATGCCCAGGTCCTGCTCTGCCTTCTGAAGAGCCGCCTGACAAGTGTATAAAGGTTGTCCGTACGATATAATAGTCACATTCTCGCCCTCTTTTAGTATCTCCGCTTTAGAGAGCGGCAACGTGTATGGGCTGGTAGGTACTTGCTCGACCGCCGCACGGTATAGGATCTTTGGCTCCATGAAGACGCACGGGTCGTTGCTCCGTATGGCAGACAACAATAACCCTTTCGCTTGCAGTGGTGATCTGGGCATGATGACTCTCAAGCCAGGTATATGTGTGAAGAGACTTTCGGGCGACTGAGAATGATATAAAGCTCCGTGCCCAACACCGCCGCAGGGCATTCTAACTGTTAAGCCACCCGCGCTTCGGCCCGTCTTGCCTTCGCGGTATCTGTATTTGGCCGCCTCGTTTACGAGCTGATCGAACGCCGGATAGACGTAGTCTGCAAACTGGATCTCGGCAACAGGGCGCATACCCTCAGCTGCCAGGCCGATGCCAAAGCCCATGATGCCTTGTTCTGTGAGGGGCGTGTTGAATACACGTTCTGCTCCGAAATCCTCCGCAAGTTTCATTGTGCAACGGAACACGCCGCCGAAAGCGACATCCTCACCGAAGATGAGCACATTCTCATCTTCCGCAAGCGCTGTGGCTAAGGCGTCGTTGATCGCCTGGAACAGGTTCATTCGTTTTGTTGTGCCATTTTTGACCTCAGGCGACAGCTCTGAACTACTCAGTGCTGTCTGTGGGCTGTGTGCCAATAAGGGTGTGGTAGAGTAATCGGTAGGAATATTGAGTCGGGCATTCGGCGGGTGTGTCGAATAACATCGGTTGTATGCAATCGCTACTCGTGGAGTTTGGGAACGCAAAGGCGCCAGCGTCCTTTCTAGTAGACTAAGTGAAATACGGCTCTTCATGGTGAATTAAGCTTTCCTAGACGGCAATTCCCAACACCGAAAACCAATTGATGCTGGGTTTGCGGAAAGAAGAGCAACTCATGGGAGAGTGAGAAGAGCGCTCCGTCGTCATATTCCGGGGAAGCTCGCTTAGTTGCGGCATATGTCTAAGTAACTAAATAGCCCGACAACCCCGCTAAGATCCGCGGGTCCCATTGTGCCGACAAGTTCGAAGTCTAGATTGTTGCCTGGTCAACCAAGCTACAAAGTGTTGATGTAATACCTAATTAAACAGCCCTGCATTGCCGAAGCTGCAAGTTACCGTCTGTCCAGTGCAGGTGCCAAGAAATTCTCTTTAGATTACCTCCAAAAATAAGTTTATCACATTCCAAAGGCATTCCTACGACGATTAGATACCACCAACATGCCATCCCACGACGACCATGATCATGAACCGAGAGAGCGTCGCCATAGAGAATCCGACTCTCATAGGAAACACCACAGAAGAAGGAAATCCCGTGACCATGGTGCTGCGTCTGCCTCCGAAGAGTCGGGCCGCCGCTCAAAGCAGGGACTTTCCATGGATGCACTGGCACAGTTGAATGAGATGAACACCAGAGGTCACATTCCTGAACCGTCGCAAGCACGAAAGCCCGAACGGAAACGAAAGAAAGATCAAGCGCGACGACATGAGTACGCGATCGTCGACGCGGAATATGAATCCCCACGCAGGGAACGGGCAAGAGCAAATGAAGCTCAATATTCAGACACAGAATACGATTCTCCACGGAGAGCAAGGCGACGGCAGAATGAATATTCAGAGTCTGAAAGAGAACCCGAATTACTAAGGCGTCCTAGACGGACCCGTGCATACGTGGAGCCAGAGATTGATGATGATGACGACGAAGAATACGCGCGATTAGAACGAGAAAGGAGGCGTCATAAAAAAAAGAAAAAGAGAATCGTCAGTGGTGCTATTGCCGAAGAAGGCAGATCAACACCCGAAATACGAGGCGGTATTGGGAGTAAGGATAGCAGCTATAACAGTATCGAGCATGAAAAAACGGCACACTACAACCCTCCAAGATGGAAGAAGAAGAAGAGATGTTAGTTGGCGTAATGACATTCCTTGACCTCATCACTAACTATACGGACAGGGATCATAGCGGGAGTTGGTCTCGTTGTACTTATCATTATCATAGTGGTTGCTGTCGTTGTGAGCAAGAAGAATGCTTCCAATACGCCCAAACAGTCATCAGATCTCGGTAACATCGATCCAGACAGCGTGCCGACCGCCGCTCGGGGTTCATATCTTGACCCTTTCACGTGGTATGATACTACAGACCTCAATGTCACTTACACAAACGAGACAGTTGGCGATCTTCCGATCATGGGTTTATTTACAGACTGGGACGATTCCGTGGCAGCAAACGACAAAGTTCCGGCACTCAACAAACCCTGGGGTAGTTACGCCAAAACACCGGCTCGTGGGGTCAACCTTGGTGGTTGGCTTTCCTTAGAACCTTTCATTACGCCGTCTCTTTTCAACTACGATAGTCGATTAGGTATCGTGGACGAGTGGACGCTATGCAATCATCTAGGGCCAAGCACAACCAAGACCACACTTGAAAAGCACTATGCTACCTTCGTCACCGAGCAGACTTTCAAAGAGATACGGGATGCAGGACTTGACCACATTCGCATCCCCTACAGTTACTGGGCTGTACAGACCTACGACGATGACCCGTACCTGTTCCGGATATCGTGGCGATATCTTCTGCGTGGTATTGAGTGGGCACGCAAATACGGACTACGCGTGAATCTTGATCTGCATGGCCTTCCTGGATCACAAAATGGATGGAACCATAGCGGCCGGCTAGGACCCATTGGCTGGTTAAATGGGACAAATGGTGACCTAAATGCGCAAAGGTCTCTAGACGTGCACGACCGGCTCTCCAAATTCTTCGCGCAAGACCGGTATAAAAACATCCTTGCGTTCTACGGACTCGCCAATGAGCCGCAGATGGTGGAGTTATCCGTCAGCGCCGTGGTATCGTGGACGGAGCAAGCGTTCAACTTGGTTCGGAGTAACGGGGTGACGGCGCCGGTCGTGTTCGGTGACGGGTTCATGGGGCTCGCGAACTGGCAGGGTAAGCTGACGGGGCACTCAGACCTGATCTTAGACGTCCACCAGTACGTCATCTTCAATAACGATCTGATCAAGTTCACGCACCAGGAGAAAGTCAATTACGCGTGCAGCGACTGGACGCAGCAGGCGCAACAGTCGCTAAACACGGCCACAGGGTATGGCCCAACCATGTTCGCCGAGTGGTCCCAGGCCGATACAGACTGTGCATTATACTTGACGAACGTCGGCTGGGGCAACAGGTGGACAGGCACTTACGACTCGGGCAATTCTTCCAGCGAGGCCTTGACGCCTATGTGTCCGACGAAGGACTCGACCTGTTCTTGCAACAGCGCCAACGCCGCGTACGGCGACTACAGCGACGAATACAAGAAGTTCCTTCTTATGTTCGCCGAGGCCCAGATGACCTCCTTTGAGAAGGGCTATGGCTGGTGGTACTGGACCTGGGACACAGAATCCTCCCCCCAATGGAGTTATCGCCAGGGCTTGGCGGCTGGCATCTTACCAGCCAAGGCGTACGATCGCGACTTCAACTGTGATTCAGATGTGCCCGATTTTGGGGGTGCGGGACTCGTCGAGACCTACTGAGCCCGATGGACTGCATGTTTTAGATAAGAGTATATTTCAACGTGAAACTGGGTTTTATATTTCCGCGCTAGAGGCGTGTCATTTATGTTACAATGGTAGGCGTCGGTGCATACAAGGTTGGTTGGTCACGAAGCAATGTTTTGATGCGCCACTTTAGAAGCATGGAGGCGCTTTTTTCGGCATACCAAGAAGAATATGTATATTTGATCTTTTAGATAATGAGGCATGTAATATAATGATGGTTGGAGAAGCTATCACATCTGACAAGTAGATCTAACTAGTTGTACGCAGTCAGTAATTTTAGTTTGGCCATTACTTAAAAAATTCTGAGACATTTCACGTGGACAACCTTGATTGGTGTGAAAAGAGGTCAGTCCACGTGTGAAAAGTTATTTACCAGGAATCAGTATTATCTATGTGTCTGGAGGCAGAGACAAAGATCTACAAATGCCAGACGGCTATCACGGAAGACACCTCAAAGACCGGCAGACTCCGAAGCACTGTCCATCTTAAGCCCAATTAGATGACCTCGGTCGAGTCGAACCACTCGCGCCTTACGCGATGAGATAAGATATATGCCTCATGTTGGAGCAGGCTGAGTGCCAGGGCCCCCAGGGTGTTGTAGGTATTTTAAACAACTGTTGACTTTAAATTCACGAGCAGGATTTGCTGTTGCTAATATCGACATGCTCAGGTTCTTCAATGGGATGTAATGTTCTAACTCCAATTACTTTTCTCTTTAAGTTGACTTATTTCTGGGCACATGGTTTTTTGATTCTTTCCACATAATACAAGCCAAAAGAGGACCTACAAATAAAATTATAGACACATCTGCTACAATATTCTGACAAATAAGTAGCTAAAGTTGGTAGTTTGAGAGGTATACGGCGGCTTTTGTGTCAGGTATAAGAAAATCAGTGACGGTGGTGATAGTTTTTGGATCACGTTTCTACCTTGACATTTTCTACTGGCTATGGACTCCTTGTGTCTATGAGACAGAATAGAGAATCAGATACTGGCCAAGAAATTGTCCAAGAAATTCTCGAAGATGCTGTCAACCACCTGATACAACCGTGTCGATCTCGTGCGACTCAGTGCTCGAACGGACATTGTCCGCACGCTGTCCGCTGATGCTAAAATATCATATCTCCTACACAATGTTTGATGTAATTGCGTGGTTATCAAGGGTCCAAAATTGCACAAACAAATCAATGTTGTCTCGGTAGATGGTAATGGAAGGACTTTCAATGTAACCCAACGCACGATTACGTTGATCATATGCACCTTGACAGCAGGACGATCCGGGATCCTCGCAACTGATTATTTTTTTATCTACTCGCGATCTCCGTCGAGCCAGCACTTCAGCCAGCCAGCCGCCTAAGTCAAGGATGGTAAGCCAAGCAGCAGCAAAGAACCGAAACCGGCGAGTTTCAGACCGGTCTTCGGATCCTTGGTCTGGTTGGTGAGTGGCCAGCCGTGGGAAAGTAGACGGGCTGGCTGAATGATTAAAAAGTCGAAAGATTGCAACCATGTAACGTAGATCATTTGATAATGCAGGAAGGCAAACACGATATTAGGCAACGCCGGGGGTTCCAGCGAAGTCAATGCTAAGCAAAATAACGATGCGGCTGAAGCGTAAACCCCAAAAAACAAGATGAATCAGGAGAAACATTTAGCCCACAAGTCCGCATCATGGGGGCCAGAAAGCTACCTGGGCCCAGAACCTCCCCCGTCAAAATGCTTTGGTTACGGTGCCTGGCTAATGTAATGTGATAGGCTACCCGGCGTAATGAGACTGGACCAGATATTCTTTCGCCTGCATGCGATATATGCACGATCCGTTAACTCATCCATATGTGTCGAAATCCAGGTAGCGCAATGCATGGCTACGGCATTGGCGAAGCCCAAACGCCACATAGCCAACTCACCGACTTCCTATTCTGAGATAGAGCACATCGTACGGTTTTTTGAGATGAGATGCCACCCTTTTCCACTTGGACCGCGAGCCGGAGAAGCTAAAAGCAAGAGCCAAGAACCGATGGGAAATTGAAACGTTCCCACTCAAAGATCGATGCAAAAGAGTCCATCGTCAGTACGGCGTCCGATACCCGAGCGCTGCTTGCTGCTTGATCAGATCGGCAGGGTGAGCCGATCCTATGAGAAAGGAGGAAGTGAGATATCTCAGTCGAAACAAACAATACACACCCCTCGTCTGTATGTGACCTGGAGAAGACAAAGTTCTCGATATGAAACACCGGGATGGTGTTAATAAGAGCCAATATGACACTGACACTGGGCGTCTTGTCTTTGTATATCCTTGTATTTCACTATGTTTAAACTCACAGGAGTTTCCATTGGCTAATGGAATATGCCACTCCCTCGATCAAGCAGGACGAAGGGTACAATGTTAATCAGATTCCAGGTAAAATTAATAACCAGTATCTGAGCAATGCATTCCATCTGGTAAATGGAACCTCAAAACTCTGCCTGTAGTTACGGAACTGGTTTAACACCAATATTTCTCCACCCTATTGCTTTGTAGCAGATAGAGATTCAGCCATGACTCTATGATGTTGATGCCAGTTGAAGAAACTGCACTTGATGTTATGTCCTGGCTGGTTGCATGGGCGTTCAGCTGGAGACCCTGGGTTATTTGCTCAAGCTTCTTAGCCAACCAACCCGTTTCAAGAAATACCACCATAACATGTCAGCTTTGTAACAGTTGATGTAGCGTCTGGGGAAGGACGGAGTCCCCACGAAATATGCAGAGAGGCGTACCAATGAACTTCAATTCAACTCCGCCTCGAGCAGATAGCAAGCTCCAGCAGGTTGAAGCGATGTGGCGTAAATTGTGCATTTCTTTCCTTTCTTTTGAGCTCCAATGGTGAACGCTGTCATCTCGTGCATTGCATAATCCATCCATACAAATTAACGAAAGTGCAACTTGGACAGTAAACACCTCGAGTGTTATTTTCTATGCATTCTTTGTGAAACACTCTACGCCATTAGAAATGGTAATGACATATCTCTAAAAGTGGAGATCAACGGAGATCCGTGCCAACCCTTTCCGCCAATAATCGTAGGGAAGTAGGTGGGCATCAACCGGAGGGTTGTTGGGATTCAAGGCGCGTTGCTGTTCCCTCCAGTGGTTGTTGAGGATCAGTTCCAAGTCAACAAGAATTTCTCCGAGTGGTTAGATCTGGGTCGAGCCCTCTGCAATCAAGTGGATCACGTAGCAGCGTAGTTCATCAGATGAAAGCAAGCAGCATAGCCAAGCTACTTGAGATACGTATGTAGTGTCTCAGATGCGAACATGTTTGACTCGACTGAATGTATCAGCCGGCCCGTTCCCGAGATGCGGCTCTGGGTAGGTTCTTCTTGTTGGTTACCAGCACATCTGTCCTATACCTTAGTCTGTTAGCGATTATAGATATCCGAGCAGATTGATTCGAATGCACATCGCGTTGGCAGCTGGTCGGACGATGCCAAATAGGCGAGTCGTTGGGCATCATGCCAATAGGCAGTTGACATTCAGAATGTTACACGGCAGCGGACGCCTGCAACGGGCAGGCAAGGTTGTATTGTATCGTAATGGCGTAAGTACACTCGCTTTGCGCTGTCGACTATCAGAGTATGTCGCGAGCCAGAATGCATTCGGAGAAGGCCACTCCAGGGTCACACCAGTCCCGTCTTATCTGTTTAGCTGGCTGCAGGAATTCGTCGAATTACAAATCCAACACGGCAGTGGCACCAAGAGGCAATGAATGCGCAATCTATCTTACGTATCCAACCAGGAGGCGATGCATGCCACGATCCACCGCTGAAGTGCTCCCTCCTATCACTGCAGAAACAAAAACCGGTGATGCCCAGAATTCGTGTCGTGTACCACAAAGCCCTCGAGCGTAGCGTCTGTAATGTGCTCACAACCTAATAACTCCTCCGAAGGCGGCCAACCACCTCATGAACGAGCCAACCAGCACGGCCCTGTGCAGAACAAGGCGTATCGAGTGGTGCATGCGTGGTTGGGAGACGGTCATTGGCGCCCTGTGGGCTGTAGATGCTACTTGTGGCGCTGGGTGCGTTCTGATATCTGATACCTGGGCGAAGTATGTATGGCATGTACAGTGCAGCATCCCTTCAATCGAAACAATGCATGTACGTTTGCCCAGGAATGGAGGACTTCATGGTGACCAAAGTAGTGACCGATATTGATGGTCGGTACGAGTCCGTAGGTCGCCACCGAATTACTGTATGTATGTACTTGGCACTGCACGTTTTGGCGGCAGTTGAGCATGCGTAAAAGCTAACCAAGAAATGAACCAAGAGATGGGTGCAGATGCCCAGTCTTATCTTGGCAAAAAGGCTTGAAACATCCACCATGCTAGAGTCGCAGAGAGGAAAAACACACTGCAACACCGATCGCTGAGAACTACCCTCCGGTTGAAAATACTGGCTCAATGAATGAAGGATGGTTACAGCGAAGATCTTCAGGTACAGCAAAAAGGGCACAGGGACCAGGACCAGGACCAGGGCCAGGGGGGAGGGAGGACTGCCCCCTTGTATCAATTACGCATCATGGGAAGGGGGAAAAATAAAAAGTGACTGCAAATTGTCTCTCCAAAACTCCAAAAGCACACCTTCCAACGGACTATCGGTGTGGCGGCTGTACTCACTGGTTCATTACTATCTCGGATGGTCGGGCGCTTGGACCGGATTAGAGGCCTCCATCAAATCGTAGCGAGCATGGAGACTGGATGTAATTCGAAGCTGAGATGGTCGCGAATTGGGGCAGCGTAGTATGAAACGACGGATGGGGAAGGCGACGATGTTTGAGGGATTGCGTTGCATTGTGGAAGACGGTATGGAAAATTCGGCAGACCAGGTGCGAAAGCTTGATTTGACAATCCAGGGCTTGCCAGGTCTGCCGTGTGTAGAGACACATGTAATCGATGCTGCGGCTCGACCCGCTGGTTGCATACGCAAGCAATCAAGCAGGCAAGCAGGCAATTAATTGCATTGTCTAAGTATACTACAACTTACTAACCCGCTCTTTCCCACGCAAGCCAAACATGACGGCAGGGGAGCATCAGTGGAGCAAGCAGAAGTGCCGTGTTGGAGAGCATGCTTACACTGTATCATTATGCAGCAAGGACAGCAATGACCTCGGGGGCAAAGTACGACCGAACGGTGGAAGAGTGAAGATCATGTCCCATGGACAGTAACCGTGGGTAATTCTGGAAAATCAGCCAGCCTCGAGAACATGTCAGGGACGCAATGGCGTGACCATAATGTCATAAGCCAGTAGGTACTTCTCGATTCGTCTTAACAAGCTGAAGGGGAAAAGCAGGGTATATGTTATTCATACTCTGCTGAGCGAAGAACACGCCAACATGAGAAAAAGTTGAATACTGAATATTTGGCATAGGTGTATATATTGACGTTCTGGATACCCCACATTCCCATTAACATTAAACTAGTGGAAAACTAAATTGGGCCTGAAGGTCCCGTACATCATACATCATATCATGTACGTTGATATCGGTAACACAATTTCAATGTTGATGATCCCCAAGGGTGTAGTGGGGGTAAATGCATAATACCTCCATCCATATACTTATTTATGTACCCGTGTCATTTCATGACACATTTCCTTCCTGCTGAGGTAGCTACTGGTGAGCAAGAGAATTGCACTTATATACTTGTACATAACAACATTGTACTGCTTGCTGAAAGCCAGTTGAACGAGGGGTTGGAGGGGTATGCCCAGTATATCTATCAAGTCCAGATATGACTTCCCTTCAGATCTTCAGCTGCCCCAGAGGGACGACTCAACTGACGCTAAGAAAGGATTGCTCGCGTGATCTGTCTGGTTATTGTCGGGATGAAGATCAGGTAGGTATCGGAGATGTAGATAGTGCTTACGAAGCTGAACATAGCTACCTTGGCGTAACCTTGCGGGGGCCTTGGCATTAGTACGACATGTGCCTGACCAGGGCTGAACTGGTTGAACTGGCCGTTTGATGCAACCCACCGCAAGGGGGGAGGGGTATTGGTTAGCAAACTATGAATGTTCTGATCATAGCCTTAGGTCCTATGTAGGTACGCCAGCAGCCGTCCCCATCATCCTGCTGTCGGGGATTTTTCTCATTCATCTACACTGCAGTACCTACATAAGTAGACTACTACGTACACGAAGCTATGCAGTTGTGGGTAGTTGGGGGGAGGGGCTAACCCGTACCGGGGAATCTTGGTGGGGGTGCGGCCAGCCAGACAGGGGGTCCAGACAGGGAGAAAGACCCCGCGGCTCGGCCCTATGGAGCTTGCATATGCTGTATCGACACTATTCTGACTAGAGCTTGGTTTGGCACTGTAAAAAATTGAAAAATTCGGAATGAAAATAGACCAATCATGTGGCGGTTTCGGCTGTGGACAATGCCGACCGGTATCGTCAGTCGCAAATCATGACCCCCGAGCTCCCCTCCAACGCCAATCCCCGTTACACTACCTGGACCTCCATCTACTCGTCCACTCACCACACCCAACGGCGGCCGGAGCTGCATAACCGCTGTTGCGTCGTAGTAGTATCTTTCCCAAATTCACCTTGTGATGCGCATTCGACTTTACTAAACCACGTTGAAACTGCGAGATCGTATGTCTTTCGCGACTATGAGCGTCACTCTTCAGCGCCACCACTTGTTCCAATTGGCTTAAACGAGCAACTCGTCCGATCTGATTCGCCCGTTGCAGTGTTTTTATTACGCTGCCAGTTGCTGACTTCATCCTGAAATCTCATCATCACTTTTTATTTCTTCAGTCCTGCTGCTGCCTTCTGTGGCCCCCCCGGCGTTGCGTCCACCGCCCGCCTCATCCGTCTATCTGGTTCTCATAGGGGCCCCCTTTACGGCCACTGCATTCGTTGCTTGTATTTTCCGAATGCATGCGTAGCAAATCTCCACGGTCTCCAGGCAGCTAGTTCACACGGTCCCGTCTTCCCAGTGTGCCCAGTGTGTCCAGTGAACCCTATCACGTTGCATTGTCTCTTGCGCCGTGGTGTTTACACACACCTACAGCCACTCATCCCCATAGAGAGATACCAATAGGATACCCGTAGGATACCATCGGAATACCTGTATAGGTACACACACGTCTGCTGGATATATCTGCATTTACATGTACATACGCCTGAGGTCGCCGACCACCTATCCGCCTGCACCTCGACTGACGATCAGATTCGAGGTCAACCAGGTCAACCAGCCGAGCTGCCGTTGGCACATCCGCCTGCCTTAGCTTCCACTCTTCGGTCTAGCCCAGTCAGCACCCAATGCGAACTGCTTTAGAAGTACCGGCTAGTTGCAGGAGCATCGATCATCCCGCATACCATCCCAGCCAAACCCCCCAGTGCCTTATCCGCCGCCGCGTGACTCCATGACAAGAGTCCTTCTGCGCCTCCGCGTCACCGGTCCGTGCCCGCAGCACCCAGTAGTAGGCCCTACTGGGGAAGCTCTACTGAACATCCCCACGATCTATACTAAGCCCGTGGCCCCAGTTGTTCGTCGACTCCTGGGTTGTCCGGCTTCCGTGGTACAAAAAGCGCCTCTCTGGCACGGGGAGGCTGCCCATTGGAGTCTACCCTGCTAGTTGATGCTGAATACGAGCAGACGCCCGTATCATATCCTCCCCCTCGACCGCGTATTCTTGGTTTATTTGGGCTGAGAGGGCCGTTGCACTGCGGAAGCGCACAGCACCATTGCTATCCGCGTCTCACGTACGCGCTAAGTATAGGTCGATACTGTTTGCCAATTTGGATATTCAGCTCTTGTCTATATTATTGGCCGGCACTCGCCTAACACCGTTATCACTGGCTAGCGGCCCTCCCCCCCAGCTTCATTAATTTAGAACCGCGCAAAGAGCGGTGGAATTAAAGGTAGAGCAGCCCAGGAGCTTGGTTTCGACTGATCCCGGGCTTGACAGTAATATTGCTTCAGGATCTCGCAAGCTGCCTGCTTTCAGGGAAGTGTGGTTACGCCAAAAACGAGACAGGGATCATCTCAGAATCTCTCGTTACGTGGGCGCCAGGCTTGGAGCCATCTCATATAAAACTAAGACAACATGTCCGGAGACGTTCAAGCCAACGGGGCTGACGTCTCAGACGCCATGTCTGATAATGATATGGAGCCCGACGAAACTGATCATAACGTCAAGGACGAAAACGACAAGATGCTTGAGCTTGAGCAGCATACATCACCCGAGGCTGGGACAGAGAATTCCACCGAGACCAAGAAGAAGTACGATCCCAAGGATCCTCATCGCCCTCGTCGTAAAAAAGCAAGACGTGCTTGTTATGCCTGTCAGCGGGCCCATCTGACGTGCGGTAAGTCTCAGCCCACCTGTAAATGCCGATAACTCCATCAGCCTCTTCTTACTCCCGCCCTTGCTTGCACCCCGCACACATTGACCCCCACGATTAAGAATTCCGCTTTCAAATAAACGATTAGAGATTTGTGGTTCAATCTCGAAACTTTAACTCACTACGAATGTAGGTGACGAACGACCTTGCATGAGATGCATTAAGCGCGGTCTCGGAAACGCCTGTCAAGATGGAGTACGGAAGAAGGCGAAATATCTTCATGATGCTCCTCCGGAAGCCCTCCGCCCAGTCTTAGGTCCGAACTACAACCCCAACGTAGGGTCGAAGCCGACGAATGGCGGGCAGGTCACCAACGGCGCCGCGGAAGCCCCGGCATACTACCCACAAAACGCGAATGCTGCCACTTACCCTTTGTTCGCAAGCAGTGCGCAAAACTCTGCTACGGGATTGCCAGATAGTTCACCCTTCGGTGGTCAGCAATCCCCCGTCGCAAATGGATTTCAAACGTCGAACAATGGTAGACAAATGAATGGTATTCCCATTCACCAAGTATCTGCAGAAATGCCGAATCAATTTTCTGCCGCGTTATTCGACCCGAGCAATCCCGCAATCTTCAACTTCGATCTTGAGGGTCTGAATTTCGGTAGTCACTATGGTGCGCTTGAATTTAGCATGCTGGGCCACATGTCATCTGGTGCTGCTGATACACCACCGCGCGAAGCCATAGCGCACTCTGGCAGTGGTGACGTCGGATATGGTCCACCACCCATGTTCAACGGAGCTGGCCAATATAACCAGTTGTACGAGCATGGTTTGGTAGATAACTTCATGAACGTCGATCAAAGCAATGCATATGCACAAGGCAATCTGCAACACGGGCTACCTCACGCCTACGCGGTTGCAGCTGCTGGTCCAACGCCCAGCAGTCTAGCTAGCCCTGGCACAGACAATACTTCCAGCCCTCAGCCGACGAATTATGGGTTTGATAAGTCGCCTACAGTCGGCAGCTATACGCCAGCCAGCTCGCAGCCGATGGCTCAACCCAGAACCAAACATAAGCCCAACCCAAATTCGCATGATAAACTGGGACCACAATCTATAGCAGCCAGACGACGCGATCCTTCGTCAATATACGAAACTGTTAAAGAGCCATACCCGTACCTCACCGGATTTCATAACCTGATCAACTTCGTTAAACGCAGGTTCTCGCCTAATAAGAGTTTACGCATCGCCAAGTCCCTTGCTAGCATCCGGCCCTCGTTTATGGCATGCACAAGAAACCTCAATACTCAGGACCTAATCTTCATGGAAAAATGTTTTCAGCGCACTTTGTTCGAGTATGAGGACTTTATGGGACATTGCTCTGCACCAACTATTGTGTGTCGAAGGACAGGAGAAGTGGCGGCCGTCAACAAAGAATTCGTTGCTCTCACAGGATGGACGAAAAACATTCTCCTCGGCAAGGAGCCCAACTTGAACGTTAACCTAGGCCTGTCTGGATCTGAGTCGGGAAGTCTGACTAGTAAATCCGACTTGACTACACCCAGACTGAAGGCCATCCAGCCGGACACGATAAAGGCTTCAGAGGGAGCTACACAGTCTGTTTTCATTGCCGAGTTTATGGACGATGACAGTGTCATTCAATTCTACGAAGACTTTGCGCAGCTAGCCTTTGGTAACAGTCGTGGCAAAGTGACAAGAAAGTGTCGCCTGCTCAAATACCGAACCCGGGAAATGAGCGAGGCGCTCGTTAACGAAGAATCACCCCAGAAACACGTCCGGAACAGTATCCTTAGTAATAGGGTTACCAAGATTGATGGTGAACACGGCGTTTCCCGACTCGGGAAAGATGGCAAGATTGACTGCACTTATTGCTGGACTATTAAGCGTGACATGTTCGACATACCCATGCTCATTGTCATGAATGTAAGTTGTCGATCTCCATTCCTCCACACTCGGACAACCTCACTAATGTCATAAAGTTTCTGCCTTGCTACTATCGTGACCAAGACCAGCTTGCCGTGTGAGCTTAAACGAATCTGCTAATAAGCATCTTGTGTCTCTCATATTTTTCTCCTTCTCGTTGATAGATTTCCGCATCTGTTATATATCCTAGGGAACATGGCTTTCATATCAATGAAGCATAGGCGGCGTTTTGGATGGGACTCGCATGTTTAGAGTCCTTCTCCCATTATGTACGGGAGCTGGTCGTATTTCTTGTATTTCCTGAGACCACTATTGGCCCCAAGTTTATGGCATAGAACAAACGAGAACATGAACAATGAATTCAGTACTTTAAACAATAGCCGAGTGCCTCGTGATGGTGGCGTGTTGTTAATTCTCTCTATATTCTACATGTCCTCCAACCTAAACGCCTTGCAGTCCGCTCCCCATACCCCCTTATCTATAATGTCTTATTCGCAACAAGCCCTCTTCTAACAAATACACTTTATCAACTCTAAAGCGTAGACACTTGTCACCCATTCATATCTGCCGACAATCCAATCGCCCGGACGTCAGGCCGGTACTCTATGCATGCCCACCACCCAGGAGAATATCCTTAAATATCCACTGATTATTCATTTGTTCTTATTTTCACCTTTCTCCCTCTTTTCTCTTTTTCTTGACATTACCGTACGAGCCACGAGCCATCCAACGTGCCCTTGGCACCGCCCACAACGCCCTCGACGGGTGTCCAAGCGTCGCGCGCCAAGCTCTGCCGCGCCACATCGCAGTCGATGCGGATGTCCTCGACCAGGGCGTCCAAACCGCTGTAATCCTTCTCGTCGCGCACGAAGCCCAGGATCAGAAGGCGCATGGGGGCGTCGTAGAAGTCGGCGCCGAAGGAGTGAAGCACGTGGACCTCGGCGGAGCGCACGCTGTTCTTGTAGAACGGGTTGTAGCCGATGGACATGACCATGGGATATATCTGGAACTGTTGTGTCGTCGCGGCGGCCGCTGCAGAGCTGGACGACGCATCGGGTGGTGTGCTGGTGGTATGGTGGTTTGTGGTAGTGGTGGAGGTGGAGGCAGAGACAGAGTTGTTGGGATGTGTGGCCGGCAGCGCGAGAGAAGCCCAGCCGAAATAAACGCCGGACCGCGCGTCGGCTATCCAGGGCGTGACGGCGGCGTCGACGGGCAGGTTCGCGGTCGGGATGCCCAGCTCCTTGGAGCCGCGCCCGAAGCCGGAGATGACGGCGCCCTCCATGCGCAGCGGGAAGGGCGGCTCGGGCCCGGCCTCTGTGTACAGAATCCGCGGGCGCGGGCTCGGGCTCGTCGTCTCCGCCATCGTGTTTTGTGTTGCGCAAGGTGGATAGTTTGTGGCGCGGGGGGCCCGGGCTCTGTAATAAGTTGCGGGTGAGACAAAATGCCTTGATTGAGTTTTGGGTTATAATGGCTCGCTATTTATCACCAGGTAGTTAGCGGATGGCGGGGTTCTACCTGATACCCAAAACCAGGGTTCAAGGGGTACATGTACACGGGATGACTAATGCAGCTAGGTAGGCACCTTACCTACTTTCACATATGTATTTAATGAATAACTAATACATCAGAAATCCGGTATTAGCATACAGCGCGACGGACAGCTACGATCTAAATGTAAAAGTTGATGCCGAACCTAATAAATGTCCTCGAGGATGGTGTATAAACAAAGTTCTATCAGATATTTGCTCCCTACACAGTCAGAGAATTTTCCCGGCAGCTTAGATTGTCCGGATCGGTATAATCCAGTCAGTCTGACGAGTCATGTCTATGTCCATGATATTATATAATATCATCGACCTTTTTCTATGGGCTTAGTAATCCATAGTCATTTACTAAGATAATGTTTATGTTACAAACCCGAGCCTCTCTCTCATTAATTAATTGTGAACTTATCTTAGGTGTCCCGACTTAGATTATGAGCTACTATAGTAATGTCTTAAACAAACCCCGAAACGATATACCGAGTTTTTAGTGACATCTAGTACGGATTTACTTACTACAGTAGACGAGAATAGTCAACCTGTTATCTGAATGCCTACGATAGGACTTGTATTCTTCCAGATGATCTAGTGATTCACAAGACCTATGTCAGGGAACTAGTTCATGGCTACCTAGAACTAGTGGATTCTGTGTATATAAGTGACTGAACCCCCTTGATTTTGGGTGGTTCAGGAATCAATTGATCATTCTATTGAGCCCTAACTACCTCATTTGCTGCAAGCAGGTCTCTCTATTCACTCTGGGCACTTACCTCTGACAAGCTAAGTATTGAAGCCTCGCGAAAGCTGAGACAGAGCGGAACGCGGCAATATGTGTGAAATAAATCAACAGTTAATTTTGCACCGTATGTGATACAGTGCTTCCTTAAGAACTTCCAGAGAGCGAAAAGATGCGTGATAACAGATCTGCATTAAATATCTGAGCAGGCATTTCATTGGCTCATGGGAGCTGCGCACACTACTTATCTCACCGCGGTAGGTGATGCCGTTTCTGCAGATTGCAGCAACTCAACGCAAGTAGTCAGCTTAGTAGCTTCACGACCTTGAAGCAGTAATTGTATAGAGACAAATTCTCCGGTTCCACCACACTGCTTGAGAGGTTTCAAATGTTCCGACATATGAACGTATAGTTCAGTCAACATAACGCAAACTTGGAAATAGCTAAAACAACCTATAGATGAAGACAACTGACAATGACCATATATTTATATCTATATCCCCTGAGATGGTTTTAGCTTGGTATTATTTCATTATCCACTCTCCAAGAGTGGATGAGGCCTATTCTACTTGAGAAATATATAACTTCCTTATAATTACGCCCCATCTACGACTGTGAATCTAATACGACCTTCCTCAATGAGAGAATCCAAGTCCATTTCTCTTTAATATCAAGTCCCAGTCTTTACTCAACGAGCAGCACCAGATGTCTATTGATATTATCGACACTCCAACATGGACAGTTAGTTATATTATGCATTACTTATCATCTGGAATTCTTGGATCGTGCCATACATCCTAACACAAATATACTCATAAAAAGATAGTGCTGTCTTAGGAAACAGATCATACTATCCGGGATACAGCGTGTTGATTGCACTTTGGATGTTTACGTCTCCTAGACACGTTGTAATACAATATTTTCTTCATACTCGCTAGCGAGGCACTAGACAACCACTTACAAATCTTCCATTTTCAGTAGTCTGTGGTGAATAGGCTAACTCAATAGACGGATACCATGACCTCAGACCGAAAGCTCGCGCTTTCCTAGTCGGTTTTGTGAACCAGTCTCGAGAATAATATAGCTTAATGCGGGATATCAGTGAATCTTAAAATAGGCTGCAGCTAAGTCCTTGGCCATTTAAGGTGACCGTCTGCATGAGTGGTCGGCTATATTTTGGACAAAGTTCACGCCACGTGGGTTCGTGTATGATTAGGTTATATTGAATATACACAATGTAAACATTGAAAAGTAAACAATAGTTCATTAGCTAGGCTACCAGAATCCAAGCTTAGTATATATTTCTCATCTCCAGCTTCGGTCCCTTCTTCTTCTTCTTCTCTTCTACAACCCATACCTCACCTTCATCGCACGTCAACTTTCTCAACACACTTTGCTACCATCGCCATCTATCGTGACTCTGGCAACCCCATCTATTGTATTATTTCATACATAGTTTCTCATCATGTAGGTCTTCACTGTCACAATTTCATAGACTCAACCTATCCATACAGGCTACCCCAACTGACGCATCCAAGTGTTTTTGACTCCCGGCACAGAGTCACGATGGCCTCCACGAAAGGGCAATCGAATGTCAATCAAGCTCTCCAACGAGTTCCTGCCGGTCCAAGGCCGAAGCCTCGCTGGCAGATTGGCGATATCGCCTTTCTCAAGTGGGCTGATGCCTTCAGCAAAACCGACCGAACTGAGCTCCTAGAAAGCGGCCGCGTTCCCACTGCCGCAACAGGCCATCCTGTCATCATCCTGGCCGCTTCGAGCGACTCACGTTACTATATCGTGACGACCGTATCCGCCTACGGGTCAGGCGACTACAACAAAAACCTCCCCCCATGGAGTCAAAGCGTCCACATGCGGAAAGACAAGAACGCCTTCCGCGCCTTTCAGGGATCCGCGCGGCCGAATGATGAGTTCGAGCCTCTACGCCTCGCAGACAACAAGCAATGGCCCAAGGTTGAAACCAGCTGGGTTTAGTAAGTGCCTCATATGTCCCAAGCCTTTCATTCGCTACCTATTTTCAAACCTATGAGTCAAATCTTTCACACGATTGATCGGTTATTAACATCTAATAGTATCCACCACCCGCACCTCGTGCCCGCAACAACTCTCATTCGCTACACCAAAGCCGAGGGTAAGCTTCGGATGGAACCCACAAGCCTTCAAGACCTCCTTGGTCATATGGAGGCCAAGTCCTGGAAATTCTGCCAACAAAAAGCAGAGATGATGGCGAAAAGGACGCCTAACCAACCGATAGCGAGGAATCTCCAGCAAAGTTGGAAGCGAGAGGAGAAAGGGTCAGTATCCAAATTACTTTTACTACGTTTGGATCTCGTTGACCAAGTTGGTAGGGACGCACAAGGTCCTATCACGACAATCACGAACACAGCGTCAGAGCGACCTAAGCTCAATGACGCCGCTGAGACCAAGCCCCTCTCGGGCACCGTCGCGGCTAAGTCGACGAAGATCGTCGCCAGGATGATGTCTCAACCCAAGGGACCATCCTGCAATGGGGCACCTGGAAACCGGTTCGCAGTACTGGGATGAAAGCGGTCACTGCGTCTCTCATTCGACCCTCATTTTCCGACCCAATCATCCAACCTCAGACACTCTGTTTCTTTATTTATTACATGATGTAGTGCCAACAGTGAGTATTGTCGAATCCTTTTCACCTTCTGGTACTCACACGCCTAAGGTCTCTCAGTGGTACACTGTAACCGCAGCACTACAACACTACCAAAAGTAGACTTTAGTCAGGCCGAGTACTTGACCGTCTACATACCCTGACACACACACCCGGACTCGACATGATACGACACACTCTGACCCCTCACATATGGCGATGTATATACTTGGACTGTATTTATGAAAAGCGACGTACTGTACAGGTTTTGTACTCGAGGGAGGTTCCCTGTACACGCTAGCTAAAAAGCTGCGGCAAATGCGTACATCAGGATATAGGGACTTCAGCGTGAAGGGCTAAGGGCCAATCTTTGTATACCTGGGCGTTGTACATGTGAGCTATAGCTGGCATCTACTTTGGGGAGGAGGATATGCGCCGTTGAGATAGTGAGTCAGTTCGTCGTCCGATTTGAGTGTAGTTATAGTCAGATGTTATAATAAATGCCCTGTCACGCTGCATACCTTACTAAACTGATTGCCTGCATTCGATTTGAGTACGACGCTTTGAGTTTTTGTACTTATTTCTAGTTCTTGATTACTGAGGTAAACTTACTTGCCCTTAAGCCCTAGCTAAGGAGGTAATTAACTATTGCGTATCCAAGGTCAGTGAATGTGAAGTACCTGGGTAAGTAGCTAAGTTCCTTGAGTGAGACCACTCATACTGAATTCATGAAAGTAAACCCCTGTTTCATTGGTTGAGTCAGTATCGTGTCATCCGCAGTACTTCATTACCCGACGCGGAATAACTACTCAAGTAACTATCGTAGAGTTTATGATGTGTCTCCCTAGCCGTCTTCAACGTAGTGATTTGAAATTACTACTGATAATTAACACTGCGTTCTATATGGCATCCAAAAGAAAGTGTATAAAGCTTGGCGAGGAATCTGGTGTTATGAATAGTTTACTATAGATAATATATATGGTCTTAATCATCCAGCATAGTATAACTATCAAAAATCGCATACAGTTTATCTATATACGATTCTAAGTGGGAGACCTATTCATCAATCTATATGTGTTACCGAGGACCCACTCTCGCAGACCCACAATAAACAATAGCTCCTAGAGATTGAATTTCCTAATTCTATTTAGGTAAGTGATCTTACCTGTGAACTTTTAGACGTAACTTTATGACTAGATACTACTACCAATCTCATGGGATAGAAGGTCCAACCTAATTACGAATATTAAAACATAAAACTTAATAAAGCAATCAGTTATGAATACTTGGACCATCTCACCCTAATAAGATCACAACCCTCTATATTTAATAGTCACATGAACACACTACAGATCGTCTCATGATAGAGATATCTATTAATCTCGATATCGTCCTGTTTCCGTCTCCCTGTACGAACGGGAACCGACTCCCTAGTGAGCACCGCTAGTTTAGTAGCCACATGGTTAGTTGTGGTCTAAGATCCTATAATATCTGCACCAAACCGGCAACAACCTCGATCATTTTGGCTTGGGGGAATTCGAGGTCGGGTAATGCCGTAAGGGAAGGGCCAATTCGGCTTTTGTCTCAGACCCTTGTAGCAGTACGGGAAAACTAAGCCACCTTGCCTTTTTATGGCGCACTATTAATCACGCCACTGAAGGCGCTATCGTCACAAATTCGCATCGAAGTTGCCCAGGTTGTTCGAGGTGATGGATAACTCTAAACTCCTCACATCAACTGGTGTTCCTCTGCCGCGAGATTGGGATTTACTGCTCTGACTGTTATCCAATGATATACCTGCTGAGGCTGAGCGCCTGTCATATTGAAGTCCAGTAATGGCGACCATAAAGGTCTATGCAACAGAGATTTATAATCACGTTGTGTCAGCGCGTCATATAGTTTCATTGCGCTGCCGTCTTTCTTGTTTCCTGCGGGGCCATGAAGTCCTTCATAGAATCTACTCCCATAGACCTATCGGGCCGTTAACTTTGTTCAATCATGAGACTTCTTCATCGTCTACTCACACATTCAGGAGTATTTCGGCAAATTCGTCGACGTCCTCACCCTTTCCGTTCTCGAGAAAAGTCTCGAACGCAAAGTTTGCGATGACGAAATGCGGACTATCTTTCCACGCGCGCTGAAACTCGACCGAGGAACATGCATCCCATAAGGAGCGACCAAGTGTCCAGCGATGGGCGTAGGCCCAAGCGCTGTCTGGATCTGTCTTGACATTAGCTAACTACCCCGAAAATATAGCACTTGTTTTGGCTAATTACCAATAAACCCCGGGTCTTTTAGAAGCTCATATAAACCAATGACGGCGTACGCCATGAGTATCGTTCTGCGTACGCATTCGGCGAATATCCATTTCTGAGAAGAGGAGAGCGTTGGTTAGCGACATTTGCGCCGCAACGAATTTGAGATCAACGACGCACCTCCCACTCAACCGGCGACTGATCTCTCACTGAAGCATATTCTAATCGCGTCAAATCTCCCAAGTTGTCACGTATATGGCACAGCTCCCCCAGCCATGTTCTGAACAGTACCATATCCTTCTCACCTTGTGCCCTCAACGTGACGTCCCCGTCGAAGAGGCGGATGATTTGGTATAGGAATAGGGCTTGAGAACGGGCAAGCTTCTCAATGGGCGTCGATATGACACGGCACACTTCGGTGTCAACGAGCTCCCGCGCATTACCCGACAGAGCCCTCATTACCATGGCCGTGTTCGCAGGTGTGCGGCTTGTATAAAGCACACAGGTTGTGAAGCACTAAGGAATTTAGTATGAGCAATCTATATCATTAGTTTGATATACCGGGGCCCCTCGGGATCATGCGAGATCCCTAGAACGTGGATGAAGCCCGTGAAAAGCCTCTGTGTTTTGGGGGGTAAAAAGAACAAGAAAAATGAAATGCGACAGGTCCTTACCGATACAATGCATTGGGGCTTATAGTTGTGATAGAGTCGTTCGTGAATAAACGGCGTGACGTTTTTAGTTGCCATTTCTCCAGTAAATCCGTTTACGCGGCTCAGAATGTAATGTAAAGGGGTCTTGGGGTCATAGGCATGCCATGTATCAAATTGCTGTTGGAAGCCTTTAGCCCATGTGAGAAGGAAAGACGAGCAGCTTTACTGCCCCCGGGCCACATCTCATTAATTTCACTTACGCAAACCATCATTTTCTGGTATCCTTTTTCCACTTCTTCATCAGCTGGAGTTGCTGGTCGTTCTGGTAGATAGTCTTCTTCAGTACTGATGAGCCAATGGTCCGATGAAGATGAGTTATTATTGCTTATAAGATTCATGAAAGCATCCATAGAAATACCATTGCCAGGAATATTCTGGATGGAGTTTGGTGTAGATTCCACGGGAACATTGGTGTGGAAACTTGTGGATATGTCCTCGACATAGTCCATATCAAACGATAGATCAGTGAAGTCCAGAGGAGTCTCTATGCATGGAGTTAGTTTCCTGGCATACTGTCCCGGTCGACTAGCTGCTCTGAACCTGCTATAGACGCAAGTCAACTTCTTCTCCACGCATCGCGAGCATATCGGCGTTTGCCTGTCGCACCGTCTCTTGGCCTGGACACAGCTGTTGCAATTTTTCTGCCGGGACGCCGACATACCGGCGCTTGCTACGGCAGCGGATCCCGCCATCACTTCAATCGGGCAATTAGTTACTAGGGACGGAGTGGATGTTGAAGTGACGTTGCGAACAAACGTTGTAAAGAGATTCCAATAGCGGAGTTTCGTAAGACGACTCCGTTTGAAAGTCCGCAGAACGCCCCACTCCGGCGATGCCAAGATTGAGTTCAACTCCGCCAAATATGGTCGACACCTGGTGATGTTGAAGTAGTAGTATAAGTTGCTTTTTTGAGTCTTATCTTTTCTGATTCTCTCAAAATGATTCGATAACGGGGCGGCTCGCGGACATGTCAATATCTTAAAAGTCACTAAAATATTACCGAGTATTCCTCGTTGCGGTGTTATGAATAAGATCCATTCATTCCCGTCGTTTTATATGTTTGCTACATTACGTCCAAGCGCAAAAATTTGGCTGCTAATCTACTTGAGTAGGATTTGTGTTTCTGTATGCCTCCTTCGCTGCTGCAGAAGGCCGTAGCTCGCTTATTGTTTTGCGCGGCGGCATGTGTATAGGACAATTGCTGGACCGTTTCGACGTCGACCTGGCTCTTAGGGTTTTTTTAGGGTCGAGGTAAAAGAAACTACACGAGTTTGTCCAGGTGAAACATCATTTCAACACTGCCGACTTACTAAACGAGGCTTTTGGTACATTCACCTACCAACATGGGTAGGTAGTTTGAAAATCGATTTTCACGGGGAAAGGTGGCACTGCTCACGCAGGTAGGTGACGAAACAAAGTGGTATCACTAAGCACTCCTTGTCGGAACATCTCACCGCAGCGTGGCTGTCCCGAAACTCCCGCTTTCTATCCCACACTTATAGATACACATTCGCAGGATTGCCATTCTGGGGGTGGGGTGAGGCTATGATGTGCAAAACAACACCCCTGCGCTGATAACAACGTAGAGTAGATCTCATCTGATTCTCTTCCGGCGCGGCATCGGGTTCTGGGTTCAGATGAAACGGATTTGATATGTACCTAGGTACGTACTACGATGATAGTTTCGAGGGGAACCTTAGAGGGTTCGCTACGTATAAAGATTTCACAGCCCTCTCGGCCAGTTGTTCTTTTAATTGGTCATAATGCGGTTATGTGAAACCTATTTGGCGACGTGAAGATGAGTGCGTACTAGAAATTCACGAGAAAATGACGCGTTGTACAACGAAGAAAAGGCAATAGCTACGATGGCGGAGTATCTTGGTTGTATCTTGATCTCCAGCAATAAGGCCTCATGACAGTCCACCTGACATATAAAGACTTGTGTATATCGATACCAGTCGACCAGTCTGATGAGCGACTATATCTTTAAGTAGATTTCTTCTGGTACTGGTGCTGACTTGGGGAATCATATTGTGGATGGCGGGAAGACTGGGGTTAGGTGGAGCGTATGCACAGCCACCATCTCATCCGACAAGTAGAAACATTTGTTAGACAAATAGGATCCAAGGTGCTACGGTCTGCACACTGAAAATGTCCTATGACTTCGATATGCGTGTAGGGTGACGGTGCAGCTGTGCCGTAGCATGAGAAGAGCCGTGTAGTGTTATCTGCACGTGTTGGTAGCATCGATGCTGCTTGGCGGGAACTACTTACTTACACTGATCTCTAGTGGTCGAGCCTATCGATTCTAGCCCGACCATTCGTTCGATAGAAAAGCCATTGGGCGTTAGCCATCATGATCGGTCAATGCCCTACGCCTCTATCATACATAGTATACCAGACAAGACCCACATATTAACCGCATTAGAGTAATGAATATCTTGATGGGTACCTACCTAGGTATTCATATAGTTATTAATCTGAGTGCCAGCATAATTGAGGGAGGATACTGACCTTAAAAACTGTGGGAGAAGTAGATAACAAAGCACGAGTCGTTACTTAAGTTGATGCCAAGATGGCCTAGTGTAGCTCGCATCACTGAACTTGGATATTGCTTAATTGGGAAAGTGGGTACTCAAATGCATGTAGTACGCATACGTAGATTGGATACGTGGCCATGTACAATTACAATTCATGAGGTGATTTTTGGGAATCCCAGTGCGTCCGAAGAAGAGTGACGGCGATATTTGTGGGAATTTCCAATGGTTTTTTCCTTTTTTCTTTTATTTATACATCATCGAGCATAAAAGGTGTTTGCAGCTTACAGTGGCATTTTGAAAGGAAAGGGGTACTAAGGCAAATACTCTTATAACACGGCCAGACACGGCTATGTCGATTCATTCCGATCGGGACTACATTATTTTCGAACAATTGAATGCAGGATTACGTAACAGACAAGCTGTCTGTGCGATTTTTAGGAGCTGGGAAGACGTCATGAGCTATTCCGTGCTTCGTCAGATAAGTTGGCGGTATGACAACAGCACACTTACCTTACTATTACTGTATTTGATTCTTTTCCATTGGGAAAGAAAAGTCGCAACAGTGATAAATCTATTACATACTATACACCTATAATGTGGGCGACGCCAGGATCTTTAGGACACTGGTATGCTTGGGAGGCCCTTGTCTTCCGCCCGTGTTTTGCGAGGAAATAAATCATGGCAGTATAATATCCCAGCCTGCTGGACTACTTTGACACTTAAGTGTTTCCTCAATGGTAGTATTTGTCCCTTGGTCTACCGGATGCAAGCACTACCAATGATGTGCTTATTTACCTGAACTAGGAAGTTGGTTAGTTGCTCTACTACATGGACTGCCTCGCTCTACTTAGACCTTGTCGCCGTGGATGAAACAGTCAACGCTTCTGGGAGCTGGAGGTCTTCTCTAGGCAATGGAGTTTAAGTTTGCAAGACGTGACTCAAGTCTCCTTAAACACTTGACCCATCTTCTCTTATGGTGTACACGGAGCCTACTGGTTAGAATTCGAATACCGAACAGTACCACTACTGGACGACTGCATTAAATTTCCGTTCCCCCCTCATCGGCTGCTGCGCTGGTAGTAAGGTTCTGAGCTGAGAAAAAACCATCGGATACGCATATCTTTGGCCCGTAGTCAAGTCGAAGCCCTAGATATTGCCGGCAGTTAGGTTACGCATAAAATCCCAAAGTTGCAACCCAACCAACATCGAGGGCCCAGGTCTGGGTTCTGGGTTTGGCGTCGAAAAAAAAGTGAAGAGAAAAAGGCCAAGAAACATCATAGTCTCGTCGATGGCCAACCAAAACCAAGGCGAATTAACGTATGTGTTATGGTGATTCGGAGGACTTTCTCATTCCTATCTTTCTCCTAACCACCCATGATTCATTGACTGGTGTCGATCTTGACGCAGGCATGGGTACACTAGCGCCAAATGCGACTGGGGCGTTAACACAGCCTCCCTTGGCATACTAATCACCCAACTTCCGTCCGATGAGCTGGATGGAAAAGGGGGGCACCGAAATCAAATGCCCCAAGCCTGAACAGTTATCTTGCTGATACCAGCTTAAGTATATTATAAAGTCCTTGGCTAATTAACAACGAACTTGAATGAAGCAAATTCTGTTCTTACTGTAATAGCTACTGTAGCTTCTCTGCTGGGTACATCATTCCCACTGCATTGAATACGTAATAATTGAGTGATGCAGTCTACTTATATCTTATTTATTTATTTATTTTGCTTACAATTGTTAAACAGGGTTAGCAATTAATTTGTGTCGGTATTAGCGAACTACCGTCCCCGAGAACAACTCATCTCAGAGTTACTAGTTGGTTGTACTACGTCAGATCACGACTTGTTTGCCCTTGGCAGTTTGGCGCTTAGGTCTTGACAAATGAGTTGCGGAATGTGAAGTCGTATGATTGCAAACCAAGAGGCGAGCAAAAGCTAACGGAAAATACAAGGCATTGAGGGTTGATGTTGTCTTGGTAGGCGGATATGAAACCTATAACACGTACTATTAGGTGGATTAGTCGGGATGTTCGCGATGGACTTAAGAGGTAAGAGGCACTTTGTTGGGCTTGGGCAGGGCTTGGTCGTGCCACGCACTCCTAATGTTCGGAGTGCCTAAAAGGTTACCTAGGTAAAGTGTACTTACTGTGCACGCGTCTTATCTCCCACCAAATATTGTATAGATACCTAGCTAGCAATCTTAGGTACGCTGCTTATAGCGCTTGGTATGACTGGGATATGCGTGCTAGCCCGCCTGTGCACCTTATTAACATAGGTGCTTTTTGTAGATAGATCTTGGAAAACAGGGTGTGGTGTAGTTACCCGTCTGCAACCAACATTTTTTGAAGACATGCATTCTTCTCGTTCCCTTCTATATCGCTCTCTACCGCACTCTTTATCTGCCAACTTTTAATTCACAAAGAGAGGACAGGCGTGCTTCCTCGTCAATTCCACTCCTGTCTCAAGTTGCCAATAGACCCCATCATTGATATCGACCGGGTCCTCCCTTTCCTCCATTCAACCGCGATCTGACTGGGCACATCTACAAACAAATCCGGAAGGCTTATCGGACCGTGCTGTAGCATAGCCTCAATTGTTCCTTTTTCACATCATAGACCTTAAGCGAGAGAACATTTCGCCCCCCAGTTACACCCCGTGCTGCAGCATTCGGTGTCTACAGTACAGTACTACTCACGGCAAAACATACGTCTACCAGAGGCAAACCGCTATCAACATCTTACTTTGTAGTTCTATCTGCCAGCTTGCCTCGCGAATTCACCAACACGTCCCAGGCCTTATACGAGTGACGAATGCGATAGATCTGTCATCTGCCAGAACCAAGCGATATTATGTTCGCGAGCGTCAATTGGTTTCCATAGTTTGCACGCCACATTGGGACGCGCAACAAGACGGCCTATTTCACGGTTTTTTCGCTTCGGCAAACGAAGTATAATCCATACTAGGCTGAGGTATTTCAGCTATATCAAAGCTTGCTCCCTGGAAACAAGGCTTTCTTCTTGATCGCTACATCATTCTCTTCGTCAATGGCAAATTTGCACCAACTAAGCCACTCCTCATAATCCTTCCGCTGTCACAAGGCTCGCCTTGCTACTGACTGCGACCGACTGAATCTCTGGACTGCTTAATACGTTAACGAATATCCGGAGTCGGGCGCGTCATGTCAGATAACCCAGATCACAGTGCCGAAGGCACGCCGCGAAGGCCTAGAGCGTAAGTGTAGCATTTCTGGCATTCGGGGACATGAAATACACCACTGCCTTTTCTACAGGTTTGGATCTTCGCTTACAAGCGCTATTTACAGGCCTACAATAACGATTGACACAACCAACGATACCGAGCCAACTGGAAACCCCATCCCCCATTCACCAGTATCGGCTGCCGACGAAACAATAAGCCCGACTACTCTTGCAGCCAGCTGGACGTCGTCCGAAAGAACACACTATCCGACGGGCTCTCACGCACCTAGTTCATCTTCCCATCACGAAGTTCGTGCTTCGCATTCATTTGACAGTAAAGACAGCCGGCCGACGAGTCCGCACAACGTATCAAGTCCCGTGATGTCGCGTGGGAATGAGAAGGGTCAAGCCTTCTTGGCAGTTCCGACTAATCACAGGTCACGTCAAAATTCCGTCGACAGCGAAGATGGATCACGATCAATATCCTCACAGGGTGATTATGTCATGGAGAAGGCTCCTTCTAGGCAAACGTACGATAATGAGCACATCACGAAGGACAATGATGCTTTAAAGCCAGATCAAGGTCGAGAAGAAGATTTCAAAGTGGAGGATAATCCATTTGCGTATAGCCCTGGTCAGCTTACCAAGATGTTTAATCCCAAAAGCCTGGCAGCGTTTTATAAGCTGGGTGGTCTCCGCGGTTTAGAAAAAGGACTTCGCACCGACCGTACGGCAGGTTTGAGTGTGGACGAGAGAAACCTGGATGGCAAAGTGTCTTTCGAAGAAGCGACCAGCCGCGAGCCCTCCAAACTTTTGAATGAGGGGGTTGCCAGTCCAGACACACCGGTAAAGCGCACGACAACAGGCTCTCGAAAGACTTCCGATGATGCATATACGGATCGGAAACGAGTTTTCAGCGATAATCGACTACCCGAGAAGAAGGGTAAAAGTTTTCTGCAACTGGTCTGGATCACCTACAATGATAAGGTCCTCATTCTCCTCTCAGTTGCTGCGGTCGTCTCTTTGGCTATTGGCCTCTACCAGACGTTTGGACAAAAACACACCGCAAACAATCCTGGTGTTGAATGGATTGAAGGTGTGGCCATCATTGTGGCTATTGTCATTGTTGTTTTGGTGGGATCGTTGAATGACTGGCAGAAAGAGAGGCAGTTCGCACTGTTGAATAGAAAAAAGCAGGATCGAGTAGTGAAAGCTGTTCGCTCAGGCAAGACTGTCGAAATTTCGGTTTTCGATCTGATGACGGGAGATGTGCTCCATCTTGAACCTGGTGATCTAATCCCTGTCGACGGTGTTCTGATTAAGGGATATAATATTAAGTGCGACGAATCGCAAGCTACGGGAGAATCAGATGTCATACGCAAGCGGCCAGCTGACGAAGTATTTGCTGCGATTGAGAGCGGTGAAGATACCAAGAAACTGGACCCGTTCATACAGTCAGGCGGCCGAGTCATGGAAGGCGTAGGGACTTTCATGGTCACGTCTACCGGCGTCTACTCTAGCTACGGACGAACTTTAATGTCATTGAATGAAGATCCCGAAATCACGCCTCTGCAATCTAAGCTCAACGTTGTGGCTGAATATATTGCCAAATTAGGAGGTGCTGCCGGCCTCCTTTTGTTTATTGTTCTCTTCATTGAATTTCTCGTTCGGCTGTCGAGTAGCACTGCGACGCCGTCTGAAAAAGGTCAACAATTCATCAGAATATTCATCGTTGTGGTTACGATTATTGTTGTTGCGGTGCCGGAAGGACTCCCACTCGCCGTCACTCTCGCGTTGGCTTTTGCAACTACTCGAATGCTTAAGGATAATAATCTGGTGCGCCACCTGAAAGCATGTGAAGTAATGGGAAATGCGACGACGATCTGCTCAGACAAAACTGGGACACTGACACAGAACAAAATGAAGGTTGTTGCTGCAACAGTTGGCACGAACCATCGATTTGGAGGTGACAGATCTGAAGCCGATGAACCGGATTTAGGCGAGAAAGGGTTTGCCACGGCTCTTAACGAAAAAGCTCAAGAATTACTCCTCAAATCTATTTCATTGAATTCGACGGCTTTCGAAGGCGAGGCGAATGGCGAGAAAACATTCATCGGGTCAAAAACCGAAACAGCTTTGTTACTTTATGCCAGAGATTTCTTAGGAATGGGGTCTGTAAGCGAACAACGAGCAAACGCTACTATTCTACAAATGATCCCCTTTGATTCTGGTCGAAAGTGCATGGGGGTGGTAGCGCAACTTGATAACGGTGCAGCTCGGCTGTATGTGAAAGGAGCTTCTGAGATTCTTCTGGCCAAGTGCTCAGAAATCCTTTCAGATCCTGCGAAAGATCTTTCAAAGTCTCCCATGACAGCCGAAAATACCGAAACATTGAAAGGTCTCATTGAAAGTTACGCTTCGAAATCTTTAAGAACAATTGGTATTGTCTATCGTGATTTTGAAAGATGGCCCCCACGGAACGTCAAACGTATCGAGGGCGACGGTAACCAAGTCGTTTTCGAAGATGTTTTCCACAGAATGACCTTTATTGGCATGGTAGGCATCCAAGACCCACTACGCAGCGGCGTTCTCGAGGCAGTCAAGGAATGCCAAAGGGCGGGTGTAACTGTCCGTATGGTTACTGGTGACAACAAGCTTACGGCAAAAGCCATTGCCAAGGAGTGTGGAATCTTAGATTCGGAGGGGGTTGTTATGGAGGGCCCCGAATTCCGCAATCTTAGCAAAATTTCACAAAATGAGGTTATCCCACGACTTCGAGTATTAGCTCGTTCCAGTCCGGAAGATAAGCGCATTCTTGTGCGTCGCCTCAAGGACATGGGAGAAGTTGTCGCTGTGACTGGTGACGGCACGAACGATGCCCCTGCACTCAAACTGGCTGATGTTGGGTTTTCTATGGGCATTGCCGGTACTGAGGTAGCCAAGGAGGCATCTGCTATCATTCTCATGGATGACAACTTCGCCAGTATCGTGAAAGCTTTGAAATGGGGTCGAGCCGTCAATGATGCTGTGAAGAGATTCCTACAGTTCCAATTAACGGTCAATATAACGGCAGTGGCGCTTACTTTTGTCACCGCTGTCTCTAGCAGCGACGAAAGTTCTGTGTTAACGGCTGTACAACTTCTTTGGGTTAATCTTATCATGGACACTCTTGCCGCACTAGCTCTTGCAACAGATCCACCGCAGGATAGCATTATCGACCGCAAACCAGAACCGAGAAATGCCGGCATCGTTTCGATCACCATGTGGAAGATGATCATTGGGCAAGCCATCTACCAACTCGCAGTCACTTTTGTGCTGTATTACGGAGCATATGATATCGGTATTGCAGCACAGGAGGATCTTACACAGGTTGTAGCCACTCGGAGGGACAGCCTCGTCTTCAATACTTTTGTGTGGATGCAGATATTTAATCAATGGAAGTAAGTGAAACCCCCAAGACAGTTCTCAGTGCCATCAATTAACTTTGGTCAAGCAATCGTCGGCTGGACAATCGATTCAATATCCTAGAAGGCATAACGCATAACTATTTCTTCTTAGGGATTAATATTGTTGTGATTGGTTTGCAAATCCTTATCATCTTTGTGGGCAATACGCCGTTTAACATCTCCGCCCTGAAACCTCCTCAGACTGGTCCACAGTGGGCAACTGCAATCGTTCTGGGTTTTCTCTCGATTCCGATCGGCATGTTGATTCGTCTTATTCCAGACGATCTGATAAGAAAATGTATTCCTAAGTTTCTCAAACGAAAACCTTCGCCACCTGGGCTCATGATCTCCGATGAGGAACGATTCAATGACTATCCTGATGTCTTCACCGACGTTCGGGATGAGCTAGCATTCCTGAGGAAGCTAAAGGGTGGTCGTTTGAATAACTTGAAATTTGCCGTGCAGCATCCTCGCGAAACGTTTATGTCCAGAACAAGGAGTCCGTCTCGTTCTCGGTCCAACTCGATACGTGCTCCACACACTCCGACTCGAGAGGATAGCTTTGGAGCTCCATCACCAGCTCCTACGCCCGATTCCCGCAGGCGGTCCAGGTCCATGAGATCTCGTTCCAATTCAGCTCTGGGTGCACCCACAGTGATGGCAGGCATTATTGCTGGCAGTGTAGCTGCCGGTTGGTCCCCTATCGAAAAAGGCGGCGAGCGTGACTTTTCACAAATTCCTCGCCCTTCACCTTCTCCTCTGTCACATCGAGAAGGTAGCACGTCTGATGTGACGCCTGTCTTGACAGAGGAGCCGCTAGAAATTGACGAATCGGAAATGTCTGGGGATGTGCCTCGGTTGCGTGTGCCTCAGCCGCCTTCACAAAAGCCGAAGTCTCTATCCTAGGCAGTGTGAACATTTGTTTTTGTTTCTGTTGAAAATACCCATATTAGCGTCCGATTTCGTGTTTCCGGATCTGATTCGCTCCAACACAGCAACTAGCCACATCGGCTTGCATATTACCCCTCGTGCGCCGCCTAATGTTGAGGACAAGATACATCTATGACGCTGCCATCGCCTCTGTTAAGTTCATGGTGTAGACACAACAGCTCGGTGACTACATTCAACAATCTCGATTGCGCCAACAGCGTAAAGAAGTGACGCGCATGATGGGCTCTACTACGTTGAAGCCTTATCAGCCGGCTCCCGTTGTCATCAATTATCATTTTGACTCAGTCGGTTTCAAAATAGCGCACTTGCGGCCCTTTTTTAATGAACTGGACATTCTTTGAAGGTTATGGGCTGGATTATGGGCTGGATAAGACCTTCAATCCTCGACGAGCCGACAACTGGCGCGCCAATGAGAACCTAACAGGGTAGCGCCACGTCCTGTACTCCCTTAATTCTTTTTGTCTGTGCAACCTGGGCTGAGTGCTGAACTCTGCGAGGGAAACCCCAGGTCGGAAATGGATAACAAATAAATCGTATTAGTAGTAGATATCATAAAGAGATGAAAAGAACGGCGATGGCTTTGGTGGCTTGTGGAAATGCCCGCTTTTGCATATAAGTGCGTTCATGGTCCTCAATCTTACGTGAATTAGACTGAGTACATTTGTCAAATCTTCTAGTGACCAAGTATGGGCCTTACCATATGTTTCCCAACTATAAGCATCGAGACTATTACTTGCTATTTTCTTCAATTTAAAATGTGATGTCAGGTATGAACGCAAATCAATATCTCAGTCTCCTTAATACAGTTTTACCATCAGACTTCAAGGGCTGCAGGCTCACGGCAATGCTGCGCATTCTAACAATTCTAGGGCGGGGGGCCACTAACAAAGTGTAAGCATGCGGGGTTCAATGAATAGAATAGCAAACAAGGTGAAGACAAGATGAAAGACAGCACAAACACTGTTTGCTGTCTTGACTAAAATCACGACGTTCAGGCTAACGTAGAAATCTAGAAATACGTGTAGGGTTACATGCTATTTTGGAACGAGGGATCGGGGAAGCATGCTACGGGCATTGATTGCCTATAGCAAAAGGGGGCCAAAGGTGCGGGTTCTCCGTAGTTCAGACAGGTCAGCTACCTGTTCGTAAACTTATACTTCTTTCTGCGTTGTCATCACAAACTCGACAACTAAACGAATTGCTAAGTGCCGGGTGTGACTTTTCCATCGTCACTAGCATTTACGGGAATTGACACTGCTGCACGGAGCTAAGCAAGGTACTTGCTGCCCATGATTATACCCGCGAGTGAGTGCTACTATCTAATGCACACTAACTTAGGAAAGGACGCAACGAGTATTCCTTCTGTAAGAGGATCCTGAATTGTCCGAGCCATTGAAGCCAGGGGTTGTAAGGGAAACCTGCAGGATTGAGATACGGGCTGTCAGATTAGAGGAGACCCAAGGAACCATCTCGAACCAGAGCCTCCTATACGGTTTCCCCGACAGCAGTAAGCGCCTTTCGCCGACCAGACCGCAATGGAGGGGGAGGGAGATAGGACGGGAGATATGGGGACGTGAAAGCCGAGATAATATATAGTTATGGATCTAGAAGGTGTCAGGTAGGTTTGGCCCAAGCCGGCAAAACAATGTGTTAGAGTTCAGCACGCATGACTCATTACGTGCATAACAGCTGGTGCTAAAAAATCAAATCAAAATTTGAATCCGGCGTCATGGTTATTTAGGTAGCAATGACATGGTGCCCTGTCAATGAGGATATAATAGGGTGTTGAAGTCGGACGGTCTTGTTGCCGACCATGACAACGAAATTGGACACTGTTTATCTCGTGTTAAGCTCTGACTACTGCGCAACTATTGAAGCGAGGATAAGTGATTGAGAAAAGTCACAGAAACTAGCGCGCGATCGACGGCCGGAGAAGACGGATACGGAGGCAAATTCATCTGTTTTCTATCTTAGTCTAACTAGGCATGAACCTGATGAGGGCCACGATTATATAATAATAATACACGCACCAACTAACACGCCCCGAGGCGAACGTAGAACGTAATACAAGACAAAGATAGAGCCGGTGAATAACTGCATTAAAAACGACCCCCAATTCTAGCCTACATACCTAGATTGACCAAGTTCCCTAGCCTTGCTGCACAGTCACACAATGAGTGAGTAAATACCCATGGTCCGATATGGGGGCACCTTACCATTTCATGTATGTTTGTGTGTATAATAAGTAAGGAGTTAACTAAGTGGTGGTGGTAGGAGAGACACAGACACAGACAGACAGACAATGGACAACAGACAGAGGGAGCCTGGGCCCCGGCATGGGCTGGCTTAGGCAGGGTTGGTCTTGGCCCAATCAGCAACTGGCTTCCTTCTTGAACTGGACAACTTCCCGTCGTCGAGTCTCAAACTCTCTCTTTTTTTCACCCAAGTCACCTTTCACCCGCAAAAGGCGCCTGATTCTCGCCTAGATAATAAACCCGCTTTACAATTTCCTGCCATCTCCCATCTAACGTTTCATCAATCATTAATCTTGAACTGTCTCAATCTCTCCCCTCCCTTCCTTGTCTCTTGTCTCTTTTCCTCCTTCTTCCAATTACAATACCTAAACTTCCTCTTCCCTTCAACTGGCACGACTTGACCCTAGTCTCCCTCTGCTTCCAACATCGGAAACTCAAACTGAAAAACGAGACGCGTCAAGTATATTAAAACCGCCAACGACCCAAACAGCATATAATTTCAATTTCCGCTTATCACTCTTTCCGACCGCATTAGACTCGGCTTGGTGTACCCAGATCTTTCTTCTCACATTCCCCATTCCAAGTACCAATCTCTTAACTCTCCTTCTAAATCCATCGACTTGTTGGATCACGCTTAGACTCACACGTCGGTTTCCTTCTGCATTAATACACAACGCAATTTCCGAGTTGCGTGGTTTCGCGCAATCCCACATACGGTGTATACCGTGCAATTTAGTTAACAACCCTATTCCCGCCTAGCCTGTATTTGCGTGTTCCACATTTTATCGTAGACACACCCGACGACTTTGTCGGTGTTTATGACGATGAGAGGAGCAAAGCAAGGTGCCGGTCGCGTTCGCAGACCCTATACCAAGAGAGCTCGTCCCCAGCAACAGCAACAGCAGCAGCCGCGTCACGAGCCAACTACTACTCCCCACCACATTCACGTCACTGAGGTTATCGATGATCAGCAAGTTGGCCATCTTCCGCTTCCTCAACCCATCTACGGCGACGTTTCAGAACTTCAGGACCGGGTCAACGATCTTGGAGACTCTTGGGAGACTGAATCTATCTTCGAGGACATTATTGACGATCTCACTCATGACACGTTTCCTCCTGAGGGTAATTACTTTTTTTTATCATCTTCAGTTTACTCAGCCACTGCGCGCTCGATAGAACTGTAACACACGCTTAATTTATTTGATGGCCTACGTAGTGTTTTGAAATGGCGGGACGGGATATGTGCTAACACGGTTTACAGTTGACGCTTGCACCACTGAGCAATCGGTTAGCTTCCGCCAGCAGCTACGCGCAATCGGCCCTGATGAGTTCTGCCATGTGCACATAGACTCTGGTGCCATTACGGCCAAGAAATTACTCACGGCCTTTGGAATCCGTCCCCCAGATTTCCTTGAAGGCCGTCCCGATGAGGCATATCTCGGCCTGCTCACCCTGGCCATGACCCGGGAGTTGACAAAAAGAGCCAAGATAATGACTTACAACTCTATCGACGATGCCGTGCACCTACTCAAGAAGTCGCACAATATCGTAGTGTTGACGGGAGCGGGCATCTCTACCTCTCTCGGCATCCCCGACTTCCGTTCAAAGGAGACGGGGCTTTACTCTCAATTAGAGAAGCTAGGACTAGGTATTAACGACCCTCAGGAGGTCTTTAATATTGACGTTTTCCGCGATGATCCTACCATCTTCTACACGGTGGCCAAGGACATCCTCCCAGCCACTAAGAAATTCTCGCCAACTCATGCATTTATTGCCATGCTGCAGGAACAGGGCAAGCTACTCACCAACTACTCGCAAAATATTGACAATATTGAAGCCAACGCAGGCATTATGCCAGAAAAGCTCGTGCAATGCCACGGCTCATTCGCCACCGCCAGTTGCCAGCGCTGTGGCCATAAAGTGCGCGGAGATACCATTTTCGACGATATCAAAGCCGGCAAAATCCCTCGATGCGGTAAGTGCATCGCAGCACTCAGAGCAAAGGGAATAGGCCCGCTCAAGCGGAAGAGATCGAGCAACAGCACCTCAAAGAAGTCACGCCGCAACTTTGATGGCTTTGATGACGATGACGATGATGATGGCACATATGATATTCCCCAAGCTGGTGTCATGAAGCCAGACATTACCTTCTTCGGAGAGCCTCTCCCTGACGAGTTTTCCAAGCGGTTAGTCAAGCATGACCGCAACTTGGTCGACCTCGTCATCGTCATTGGCACTTCCCTCAAGGTGGCGCCCGTCTCCGAAGTTGTGCCATTTTTGCCTGCACATATACCACAGATATACATCTCACGCACGCCAGTCAGCCACATCAACTTTGACATCGACCTCCTGGGTGATTGCGACGTTGTCGTGGCTGAGTTATGCCGTCGCGCGGGATGGGACCTCAAGCATCCCATGGTGCCACCAAACCAGAAGGTCAACATTACATTAGAGAGGGGCTATAAGAGCCGGCACATTATTTCGCCTACCAAAGAATCAAGACTTGATCCACAGCTCACAGCGCAGGTGAATGAAACCCAACAAGTCAAGAAACGCGGTGGCCGCAACAGCTCCTCTCGCAAGTCGGAGAGTCTAGCAATTGCAGCATAGAGGACACTTCTCATCAGAATTGATAGAATTAACTCACCGGAAACAGTGTTGCAAAAGAGGTGAGGAGTTGGCGCTGCGAAAGTGATCGTTCGGTTTCTATTATGCACGGCGTTCTACAAAATGGCTCATGCGATTACCCTCCTACCATGGCTCTGCCGCATAGGATAGGACATTAAGGTTTCGGTTTTTTCTCCCCTTCTTGCTTGGGTTTGGTGGATCTTCGCTCCCACCATACAAGCACGTCTCAGTGATCCACAGTAACTGTTTCGGCGTATCATGATCTATCCCAATAGCGCGGTGACACATGTCCGCGTACATCTTTCAACCCGTGCACAAGCAAGGTTGAGGATGACTATCTTGTGTGGGGAATTGCGTGTTTTCTTACCACATGTGTACCAGAGATCAGGTTCGATCTTCAGACCAAAAGCACACGCCTTCAAAAGACGCAAAAAGGACGCTAATCGAGCAGTAATGGAATGAGCTGTCAGACTTCATAGGCGTCCAGGCGTTCTAGGGTGCCTAGATAAGAATCAAACGGGCTACGCGGTCCGATTAATTAACGTTACCCAAAGAAAGCGGGGCGGGGTTTTTACAACATTCCATTGTCCTACGCCAGCCGCTAGAAAAAAAGCTGGAAAAAAAGACACAACGCTTACCAAAAAAAAGTAGAGGGAAGAAAGAAACAGAATCAAGAGAGGACAAGTGGCTACGCTGTGCAACCACACTCCGGGAAATCATTTCCTCCATAATCGAGTTTTTCCCGGGACAAGAGATGCATCCCACATAGATTTTTTCCTTTGGAATCGGAACGGAGTGTGATATTAAATGGTTAAGATCATACATGTAGAAAGAACATGTGTCGAGTTTCTATACAGAGAAACTGCAGCCTTGCCTTATCTACTCTGCTTGGCTGGGGCGGTTGAGCAGATGCGTGCCTCGAAGCTATTAATGGATTAATTTCTTTACTACAACGTTGTGTGTAATGCTAGGGTGCGAGCGCTGTACAGCAGATATTTAATAGAGTAGTGGCGGAATAGAAACGGACGGAATTGCAAGAAACTCAATATCAAATCGTAGCCCAAGATTGGGTTACTCAAAGGGATAATATGACTTCGCTAGTGACTTTTCCTTTCTTTTCCTAATTGATTGATTTCTTTTTTTGGTAACCCAGACGAATTACTACGATACCCAGGGCCGAAGTTTTTGGGGGACAGTTAGTGTGGCGCCCTGGTGTCCTTGTAACCCCTTTCCCCTCACTATTAATACTCGAGTGGGATATGATATATCCTCCTTTCTGTGCTGCTCCTTTATGACACCCTATAGTTAGTTATTCGCAGAAGGCAAATTTAAGGAGCATAATTCAAATCTCTTTTACCAAGTGAGTATTCACTTGGAGATTATTTGATTTGTACCAGTAATTCCTACCAGAGGTTTAGTCGCTGTATCCATTCGAAACGGCCAAAACTTCATGTATTCAATCAATCTGTGGTAAGTCTATGTTAGCACTTCGGTATTGGGGTTTATACTGGATATTCTTTTCGTTTGATATTTATAGGTAGGCTATTCTTTCTTACTGCGATAGAAAGAATAAAATAGAGATGAAGTGAGATACGCGTTAAAATCAAGAGCAGTCACCAGGAGCATGAAATGTACCCTGGGAAGTCGAGATAACCCGAGGTTATAGTTACTTGAAATTCTAGTATGCTAAATCCCTTCCAAATATTACAACTATACTTGTGCGAAATTATACCGAAATAATCCAAGCACAGGGACAAGCTTTGCGCATGGTGTTTAAGAGTCGTCATGTATACTATTTGTGATATTTGATTCTTAAGTCTTGTTCATCATACGCATGGCAGCACCGCCAAATTCAAAATAGAATAACTTCACAATCCAGTAATCATGTCTATACAAGAAACCAATGCAAATTTGTGAGTAGGACTCTTTCTCTTGACGATGGTTCAGTCTTTATTGGCCGAGATATCTCCATTATAAGCATAAAATACTCGTGCAACATTGGACCATAGCTACTTCCAATTACGAAGTACACGAGGTTAAAGTATGAAAAGAGGTATATATCAGCCCCGCCGCTCTTAGAGCTCTAGCAATACTACTTAAAGGGCAAAAATATTTCCCATTGTGCACAACTCCGCTGCATGTAAACCCCGCCGACGAGTTACCCACAGAAAACCCAAGATCTTTCGATGGATATAGGGTCAGAGTCGGAGGAAGCGCCGACTTAGTCAGTTTACAATGCCTGCTACAAAACAGAAATAAAAAGTGAAAGTTTCTAAAAAATGATTAATAACCACACACTTGTTGTGTGTCTAACAAGACTGCTGTAACGGCGAATCGAACGCCGGTCTCAAGCTTGGAAGGCTAGAATGATAACCACTACACTACTACAGCTGAAGATGCAAGATAGATAGCTTACAATGACTATATATAAAAGGGTGTGATTTGTTGTTCGTGGGGAATGATCCGCGCTAGCGTGGGTAGGCATTGTCTCCACAATCGGTCCAACAAGTATACCAAGTAATCCTACATTTATGTAACCTCTACACTCCTACAGCTGATGATTAGAGAACAGATTGGAGAACAAGTGCTTAAAAATAACTATATACAAAGGGTATGGTTTTTGCTAATGAGGATAACACCGTGGGGAACAACAGACAGCTGTGATCCAGCTTAGCATGCGCAGGCTTTGTCTCCACAATTTCGTCTAACAAGTCACGGGTTCCCGCAGTCTGTGAGGTGGTTTTCTTTGACAGCAATAGAGATAGTAGGCTTGTTGCTTCACGTAGTTATCTAAAACAACTTCCAAAAGGGCTGCCTAACTAGACAGTGAGTTTCTTTGTCTGTTAACCCTTGTCTCTTGACATATAAGAAAACTGTAGTGTTTGTATAGTATTGACCAATGGAGTAGATAACTCAAAACAAAACACCGAAGGATCTCTCAAACGCATACGAAACGGAATTATAACATCTGTGTGCGGTATTACATGATAAGTCGGTAGTTTTGCCTGCCAGCGCTCAAAACGTGCTATGATACATCATCTAAGAATTCGACGTCTTACTACGTAACTCGTAGTACTGCAACTTGCATGGTTCAACCAATATTTATGTGTTTGTTAGTCAATCAGTTCGACTTGTAACCTATTTTCTATCTCTACCTTAAGCACAGTGCTTATATTGGCACTGTCATCTTGATTTGAGAATTAGCGCATCTGGGCGTTGTAAGAGGTTTAGGCAGCATCAAAACTAGAGTTTAGATTGCTGAAACAGGGGCTAGTGATCTAGGACTTGGAAATTTATTTGATATTGTAATAATCTACCAGGGCATTAAGGAATCCTTCTAGCCATGGCAGCGATCTAGGTTTAGTATACGAGAGCTTCGCTCTTGCTTGCCTGGCCCTGCCTATTTAGGTTCGTATTGTCACGGCTCCAACTATATAAGTAACTGCAGGCGGTCAAGTCTCCGACTTGACAACGCTCTATCTTTTGATAGTATTGTGATATAGTGTTGTAGTGCTGTAGTGCTGTTCCGTGACACGTATCACTATCGGGCCAACACAACAACGAGCGAAAGGGGCTGAATATGTGAATCGCAGCCTCATAGAATATTTATATGATATCGCCGGCCTTGCCCCTTTTTTATGGGTAATTGCAATACCAATACCTAGGGGCTAGTTCGTGTGATAATGGCAGCAAAACTTGTAAAGTAGGTTAGTCCTAAGGTGAAAATATATGCGAAGTTCTAGCACAGTCTTCACAGTGCCAAAATATACAGAACTACTAATGGAACAAAGTGGGCAGTAATGTTTTGACAAGTCTTACGCTCCGTTCAAGCTTCCTGACTATAGCACCTGCTACACGGACCGGCCTAAGGTATGGGAACACAATTACCCGTATACCAGGGTCAGGTCGGCGATATCATGTGATCAATCTGCAGAGCGATGTTTCGTATATTCAGCTACCCGTGCCTATTCTCGGATATCACGATTGCTATCATCGTGGGCTTAAGCAAACACGATAATAGCGATACGGACCTGAATTTTCTGGGCTAGCAAAAGCGAAGCTATCGAATATATAAATCAAGATTCGCCGCTTTGAGCTCGAGGGAGGAACTTGGACCTCTGTGGCTCAAGAAGATTATTGCAATACTGAATACCCTTCCAAGCCCTAGTACTCTAGCCATTATGATAGCGCCAGTGTCACACGTACTCTAGACTAAGCCATAAACATAGTCATACAAGTTTGAGACTTTGTACGAGGCGTCAGCTTACCGCTCACCGATATTCAAGGTATCTTCCATAGTAGACCGACACAGCTATACGAGACCGCGATCGGCGAACCAGGCAGACAGAAACGAGGCTCTTGTTTCCAAGCCCTTTTTACACCTGGCTGATGATCGAGGGGACTCGTGAAATGGCTTTCCAGGAACATTGAGGCCTAGGTTTAAAAATGTTAGTGGCCAGATGATAATTAGTATGCCAGGTTTATGGCATAAGTTGATAACGTTACCCTATGCAAAAAGACACATAAAAACATACTAGCTGCTATCGTACAAATCATCACCTAATATCATTAACACTATAGAATAAGGCAATACAAAACAAGGCGGGTCAAATCAAGCGAACGAAATCAAGGAATAAAAGCAAAGCTGTCGTATATATAAATATAGATCACCGCCATGGCTGAAAGAATATCTTGACAGTACGATACAGAATACTACTTGAATTTACTCGTTAATATACATATGTGCTTTTGTCTTGCGTCATCTCGCTTTACCTTGCCTACACCATATCCACGTGCTACAAACCATCTGTCGCGAGAAGTTAAAAGCCTTCAAGACAGAATTACGTTTGCTAACTATCACAATGCCACTACTGCGACAAAGAAAATGCATGTATATAACTGATACTGACTTTAAGGTAAAGATATCATCTAAATCTCTATCACCTCTGGCGCTCCTATCATTCCATGGCTTCCACTAGCTGACGCATTGTACAGCAGTGATATACCGACCTTGATATCTAACGGTCCGTGTACTAGAGACGCGTAAACGATTCGAAATCCCAACATGCATGCATATAGCTAGAGACCAGCTCACGGAGAAGACCTAAAGACCCTCGCACAACAACAAGAGTTCATATGTAAACCCTATACCAGAGACCCTGAAAGTATCAGCGCGGACATCTCTGAAGTTTGGCAACGAACTCAGTATTAGGTATTATCTCAAATCACTACTGTTAAAGAGATAATAAAATACACACGTCACACTTTTAGGCTCAAGATACACGATGTTACAGATTAAGTGTTTTATACTATCTACTTTTATTGTACAAACTGCAACCGCAGACGTAAGGCAATTATGTCCGCGAGACTTGAGAAGAAGTGTCTGCTCAACAATCCTTTACCCAAAGCTTGCAGTCAGTTTGGTTCCATCATCTTCATCAAGTCCTGATTAGGCTACATCTGGAATTGCCTGGTAATCGGGTTAAAGAATCACAGATCCTTAGGGGTGCGCGCCTATTTTCGTAACAAACTCTATGTATCCACGACCCTAATCATGTTCTTGACATGTCGCGTTAAAATATATCCATCAATGAGAATTCACTTTCCGATTCTGTGATCCAAATCAGCGAGGGGGGGCTCTCCTACGCCCGGGCCATGACCGCGTTGTGGTAATGTGACCATGCTAAGTTTCTAGAGTGTTTCAGGAGGACATCTTCGGTTAGCGGTAGGTTTAGAATTCGGTCGTCGTCCAACTAGAGAAGATCAGTAACAATGTTAGCGGTTTTATATAGGATTTGATGCCTTACCTCTCCGACGTTGGCCATGCTGGTTACTATCTTGGCGACCTCAGCAGCCATCTCGGTGAGAGCAGCGTACTCCACTATCCCAGCATCCGGGGTATTGCCATGCATTGCGGGTAACCCTTCGAGTAAACTGTTGACCAATGCCTGGGAAGGCGCTTCGGAACGGTGGTGGCAGCCCATGAGCTGCAGGAAAGCTTTATAAACTTCACCACCAACGTTCCAGTCAGGAACATGCAAGTGCCGGCCTTCGAATTGCTGAAGAACATCGGCTAGACCGTCATAGTCTCGTTCGATGATAGTTCTTGGAGCAACCTCCTTGACGAAGGTCTGGTGAGCCTCGGCCCAAGATTCGGCGCGGAGTAGGCATTGAACTTCGCCTGTCGCATCTTTTCTCGCACTTCGCATGTATAGTGCTTTCGAATGCCAGATCCATTGCGCGGGGATCTTGAAGTCTACCGCAAGCTTCCTGAACGAAGTAGAATCGTCATTTCCGATGAGTGCAGCGTGTCGGCATAAGTGGTCCTGGATGGCCCTGGCACGGGCATCCGGATCAGTAAGATGCAACAAGACGAAGACTGCTTCAAGCCAGCTGCCCTCATTTGCAAGCTGCGCAGCGAACGAGATCGTCGCTGCATCGGCCTTCTCAGTAGCATTCTTTCCAAAGGACAGTCTACCAGTAGATACCAAGGCTTGCCCGAGTTGCCAACAGAGACGGTAATCCAGCGGAGACAACTGTGAGTTCTCTGGCCGAATAACGGACTCAAGATCTGCCCGGCTATCGGAATACAACTTTAAGAGACCCCACAGGAGGTCCTGTCTATCCTCTTTGTGAGGATCGTTCCAGATAGCCGAAATCCCTTGCTGGGCAAACCACACAATGGGGCGCAGCTCCGCATTCTGCTCAACGTCTTCTTTATATTGTTCGAAGGCTTCAGCAATGCTGCCATCCGTTGAGATAGCATACCAGAGTCTTAACCCAAAAGCCTGTTGCCAGTCAAGACCAAATCTCTTTGAAATGAGAAAAGACTCTGCGCGATTCTCCAAGGCTCCCTTTGTCCCTTCACAGGTGCATACGTTGCCGCTAAGCATCTCGTATAGTGCCCGGATTGGCTGCGAAAATTCGGATAGGACATTCGCATCTCTCCATTCTCGGAGTTGTTCCCTCATATCTTTCTTCAAACTATCGTTTGTTCCAATGAGTGAGACTAATGTGGCAAGCCGAAAGTTCTTGCCTTCCAAGAGATACTTGCATGCTTCGGCTACACGATGGCCGGATAAAGCCGCTAATGCTTTCTCCTCGTGTGTGTGTGCCATAGCAATCGCTTTGTTTGTGCGCTCTTCCACCATAGATTCCCATAGTCGGGAGATATTTTCACGTCGTAGCTTCTCAGCAGCAGCTTCCGGATCAGCCTGTAGCTCTACGGAAACTTTAACGTTATCAAAAAGAACGCTAGCAAGCTCCCATACGAGTCTCTCATGTTCCTCGGCCGAATTCTTAGCTCCACTGGTTACAGAGAAGTCCTTCAGATTTAATCTCGGATTTAGCTCTACGGCTGGAATACCGTCAACAACATGAACTTGTGCCAACTTTGCATGGTTGTTGATAGCCTTGGCAGACATCTATGTAGTAGGATAATTAGCAACTCGCATGAAAAATAGTTTCGTTGCACGGTTGAACTCACCTCATTCGTGAACTTGGCAATCCGAATATCTTGAGTCTCGGATACAACGCCTCCTTTCATAAGTGTCATCAACCCATTTTTCTCAGTTATGCGGCCCGATCGACCAAAGATAGAGGCGCTTGGTGTAGTAGCGAATATGAGTGTACCACCAGGTCCCCAAGTCGGCCGCATCGTATCATGCCAAGTTCTATCTGCAGAATCCATGTCGCTTTCATCTAGGTGTTTGGTAACACGTTTGTATGGCCACTACAGGAAAGAAAATCTATTAGTATATGCATTGAGTCGATATAGAGTAATTACACATCCTCTCCTTCACCCGTGACTTCCGAGGCCGGGAAAACATGAAGTTAAAAACAAACCTTTACGCCTTGAGGCCGAACTGAGGCCTGAAGATTTTCTGTGGGAGCTTTCGCCTTTTCAAACAACGAATTCATTAGGTCAATGCTAGTTGCAAAACCTTTGCTATCTGGGACAATTCTCTTCTTTGTGGGTGATGGCTCCAGAACACTATCTCTTGCTGGACGGTAGTTATCCGATTCGTATATGCTTTTTAGCAGGGCCCGATCACGCTTCTGCGGGCTTATTGTTTTGCTGAGCATATCCATCCAATCGTCACCAGCTGCAACCTGAACTTTTACTGGCGTAGCTGAGCTCTTGATTGCACGCATCCTTGCCCTCATGATACCGGCGGGGGTTTCGTGAGCAAGATCTGACTGACTGCCATCGAACGAGTCTTCGTCTTGCTCCGCGGCGAGATGGTGTCCGAGGTGATCACTCGCATCATCATTTACCTCAGACATCGCATATTCGTCGTCCATAGTGGCCTGATCCAAAGAAACAAGCCCATGCGACGCAGAACCCGCGGAGCGATTAGCTAAAAAAGACGGCCTGGACGCATTAACCTCTGCCATCTCAGTTTTGTCGTTGCCATAGTCATATTGTGCTGGCTCAAAAGCGCCTGGGGGGTGAGCATACTTTGCCGCTTGACTTAGATTCTCTTCTCCATCGGAACCTATAGGCGGCGAAGATCCAGCTCTGTGCAAAGCGCCTGTAGAGGCCTCTGGCGCTGCACCCTCCTCTTCATCTTCGCTATCGTCCAAACCGTATGTTGTGAAGTGCTCAACAGAGAAAGACCATTCACCAGTGTCTACATTGTAATCCACAAATGTAGTGTCCGGAATTTTCTTAAGACGTTCTACATGCTTGTTGATTGAGGTAGGTTTGCCGTTTCTCGAAGCTCGAGGCCAGGCATTTTCTAGGTTGATGAGAGCTGGGACATTCAAGCCTTTGCCAACCGGAGGCTTCTTCACCGAACTAGGGTAAACTGTCGCAGTTCGGGGGGTCAGCACAACAATGGTATCGCATATAGTGTCAACATCTATGGCTGTTAAATCCACAGGCACTTTGAATTTGACATAACCGACGTTCTCCCTGCCCACGGTGAAATCCGAGACTTTCTGGCGTTGAACCCGATTCATGTTTTGAATCTCTTCTTTCGTCGGGGACATCCAGTAATTGCCAGGCTCGCCTTCACGAGGCACACCAGAGTTGCGAGCTGGCGGCGACGACGCTTCATGTTCGTGCACGATCGCAAGCTCATTTCCTTTGACTTGTTCCATCTCTGGAGCAGATGAGACAGTGTCCGATTTAGTCCCGTTTACACCATTTGCAACCTTTGGTCTAACATACCCAAGCTGCTCTGCGCTTGGAGTTGAGCTGGGTGAGCCATTTCCGGCGCCTCCGTCTTCAATCGCCTGCACGTTACTTGTGTCAAAGCTGACTCGCTTAATTAATTTACGAGCAGTATTTGGTGTTTCCGCCGCCGGTTTATCCTTCGTGGGCGTGGAAAAGAGGTCGCTGCGAAGATCTTTGTTGATGACCAGCTTTTTTACATTGCCGTTATTGTACATCTTCGGTCCTGAACTGGCTGAGAAAGCACCAGGCACCAAAACGCTATCTTCAACATTAAAGCTTCGTCGCAGGTTGCTTGTCGACACGCTCTTTCCAAGATTACGAGACAAGCTTCCGCCCAGCAAACTCTGTGATAGTGCGCCGGGGGTGCTGGCAGCGCTTGACGGGCTGTTCGGTGTACCATACGTGCTGTACGATAATCCAAAACCACGCTTTTGGGGTGTGACGTTTAATCGTGCTGACGTAGGGTTAAGTCTGTAATACGGTATAATTGATGGTCGACGGGATTGTTTCTTATTTGTTGGCGTCGCAAGTGGTCCGGGATTTACAACCTCATTACTGCCAAAGTTGGCAAATAAGGAGCCGAATGCATTAGGGTCATTGATACTTGCTGTCAACGATGGCGCATTCGATTGTGCTCCCTGGGAGTTCCCAAAAAGAGAACCTCCCATGGTGCTGTTCTGGGGTTGCTGCGCAGTGGAAGAGCCGAACATAGATCCTTGCTGCTGAGTATTTTGACTCCCGAACATGCCACCTCCTGTTGACTGGGCAGATGCGCCGAACAAACCTGGCTTTGGCTGGCTCTGGTTGAGACCTCCAAACAGACTACCACTCTGCTGTTGTGGCTGCTGGTTTTGATTCTGCCCCAATGTACCACCAAAAAGTCCACCGCCAGTGCTAGTGTTCTGTGTGGTCCCAGCACTACCGAAGAGTCCACCAGTGGATCCTGTTGCAGGCTTGTTACCACCGAAAAGACCACTACCGCCAGTCTGGTTATTGTTCAACGAGCCAAAACCACTTGTATTATTGGCAGTGTTGCCAAAGAGCCCACCACCGGTACCTGTGTTGGTGCTGGTATTGCCGAACAAGCCTGTTCCTGCTGGCTTCTGCTGCGCGTTGCCGAATAACCCGCCACTTTGCTGCTGTTGAGGGTTCTGCGCACCACCGAAACTGCTAGTAGTGCCAAATGCATTTGTGGTCGGTTGGTTGGTGTTCCCAAACAAACTGCCGCCGGCTGTGCTGCCGCTGTTGGCATTCCCAAAGAGACCGCCGCCGCCAGTGGTGCCGGTAGTATTGGTATTTGTACCACCAAAGGCGTTCGTACCGCCGCCGAATCCGCTGGTATTCGCGCCCGTGTTTCCGAAGCTAAACCCAGTCTTATTCTGATTGTTGTTAGCTCCGAATAACCCACTGCTGGCGTTGTTTGTTGCTGCACCAAATGCACTTGAGCCTGTGCCAGCATTGGTACCGAAGCTGCTTGTCCCAGAGGTTCCAAAAAGACCACCGGTCTGAGCAGGTTGTGATGTTGCGTTGTTGCCAAACAGACCACCCGTAGTAGCAGGCTTGTTAGCATTACCGAACAAGCCACCACTAGTATTAGAACCGAAAGCGCTTGCGGTTGTATTATTTTGGCCAAACCCGCTGCCTGTCGAGGCAGTGTTACCAAAAAGGCCACTGCCGGTTGTATTTGTATTCGAGGTGCCGAAAGCTGTATTGGAAGGTTGGTTGTTCGAGCCGAAGCTACCAAACCCAGAACCAACGCCAAATGTGTTGCTTCCTGAGGCACCACCATAACGACGGCCGGCAGCGTAGTCCGCAAGTCGCAGCTCTTCCTGCGACCATTTCTTGTAGGCATCTTGAAAGCAGATATTTTGAAATGAGTTTTGCGCAACGCCCGTAGCAGTCTCCTTTTCTACCAAAGGCTGGAAGTTGGTCACGTTTGCAGTGCCTGGTGGATCGCCTGTAGCGGTTGTGGCATTGTTGGCAGTGTTACCAAAACTCCCAAAAGCGGATGTGGTACCGGTGTTGGTGCTACCACTGCCAAACAGACCACCAGAAGTGCCAGTTGTCGTGGATCCGAAAGCAGGTTTATTATTGGCATTATTACCGAAAAGCGATGAGCCGGTCCCGCCGCCAAACGGGCTTGATGTCGATGCGTTGTTGGTATTGGTCGACCCGAAACCACCAAAGCCACCACCAGAAGCTGCTGGGGTTGAACTACTACCGAACAAGCCGCCGCCCGCGGATGTGGTTGCTCCAAATGCTCCGGGTTTAGCACCAAACGCACCGGTATTGCTAGAGGATCCAAACCCACCTATGTTGAGATGTTAGTCACGCTAGAGAACGAGAGGAAAAACACGCAAGGCATGGTTATTAGTGACGAGAGAAGTGAACGTACTAGTCGTGTTTGCGCCGAAGGCTGATGGAGTAGCTCCGGAACCAAAGAGGCCGCCAGTAGTGTTGGCAGAGGAGCCAAAACCACCTGTAGTGCCGCTCGTGTTAGTATCAAATCTCTAGTCACAATCAAGAAACAAGGTGGCTACACAAGAAAAAGTGATGACTTACTGGTACCTGCGTTGTTGTTTGTGCCACCGAAACCGCCGAAGCCACTAGAAGTGTTATTATTGTTGCTGCCAAAAGCACCGCTGCCGGTGCTGCCGCCGCCGCCAAAGCCGCCAAACGACATGGTGCCTGGTCTTGACTAGTCAAGGTTCGAAGCCGTGGATGGGTTGGCGCGTCTGACGCGTGAGGTAGGTAGTTGAGATGAGTTGATACAGTCAAGCCGGGGGAGACATGGAAAAGGTCGTTCGACGTCGAGAATCGTGAACCGGCCGTAGAAGGACGTATAGGGAGTCCGGGTGTTGAGACGACCAAGTAGTTTTGGATGATTCGCCACGCAGAAATACCGGACTGGGATTCTCAACCTTTTTTTTTCCTGGGTCGCGATGCTATGCTGATGCGGCCAAGCCTCGGCAGTAAGTAGTCGCGCAGAGGAGAAATTGATGCGAGACTGATTATGTTAAAAGACGAGAAAGAATGAACGTATGAAGAGGAGAAAAACGAGGCCTCGAGAGACTATGGCGCGGATGGAGGACGGGAGTTGGGGGTGTGCAGGCGATGATGTAGTAACAGCAAGCAGAAAACTGCTAGGTCAGGCCAAGGAAGCTCTCAAAGGAGATTGTTTGCGAATTCCCGCGACGGGACTAGGAAAGTAGTGAAGTACAAGTAGTCAAGTAGACAATAGAGGGAACGGCTGGGGCTGGGGGCCACCTAGCAAATTTCTAGACAAATTCGTACTTAGGTACAGGTGGGGGTGGGTGGCTCGTGGGATTGGGTGCAGTTCAACAAAGCTTCTACAGACAGGTCTTGATTGGTGTCAAACAAGGTGTCACCAGCCGCCAACTACTGTCACTGAATCATCGATACACCAATACACCAATCAGCGAATACAGAGGCACAACGACAAGTTAAATCCTTATGACATAAACTAGATTTGCTAGGTACGTACTTATGTGGAAAGCGCGCAATAGAAGTCACTTATGGTTGTCAGTTTTCGTTCCTCTATGCTGTACGTCTCAAGAACTAGCTATGCCTAGGGTTTTCAGAGCGGGATGGCCAAGATAGAAGTCCTGAGATGCGAAGGTGAGAGACTATCTTTTATAGACGGCTTCTTAGCATTTGTGCTGCTTTGCGTCACGGTTGATTGTTAAGCAAGGCAGACTTGGTGATTGCTGCCTAACACAACCCACCAATTGTTACTCTCCCCTTCCTCGACTAGAAGAAAACCTATGCATGGTCAGTAGTTAGCTGCTGCTTTCACATCAGCTGACAGTTTTCCATACATGAGAAGTGCCCATTGAGGTCGCCAAAAATATTAGTGATGGATCTTCCTCTACTGTAGTAGGCGCACCCTTGCGGGGAGTAGTTGTACTTCGTAGGCAGGTAACCTCTTTAGGTGCATCCAGGCAAAAAGACGCGACTGGGGTTCTACGGCGACGGGGCCCGGCGACCCCTGACGCGCGCCAGGCCAGCAGCCACTAACCTAGTCTAATGCGCCGCTTCGTTGACAACACGCGCGTGAGTCTTGATGGGCAATGCTTCACGATAACCACAAGTGCACATTATACACATACATACGAAGTACGTACTCAATTAATTGCTACCACTTGTCTGTCTCGAACATTACTTGAACGCATCTAAAAACCCCGTTGCGACTGCTATGGACATTGCTTCATTCGGCCTTGTACGACGTCCAGCAAAAGCTCCCTTGCGCATCCCAGCCAACTGATTTATTTTTGGTGTTGAACCTTTTGGCAACAAAGTCAATCGCGTCTTTTGCAACAGCCCTGCACACAGCTGCGATCGTGTCTGTTTGTTTCCTTTCAGCGCTTTGATTGACTACTTGCTTTCCCCCCGAACTTGGTAAAAACTACGCAGCAAGGCTATACTATATTGTCTTCCATAGGGGACGCGACTACCGAATATTTCGCGTCCAACGGCCTGTCTGAATTACCTAAGGGAGCATGCACACGCGCATCCTCACTAAACTGTACTAAATCGAATTGAACCGAACCTGGCTGTGACATCTCACAACAGAAGGGCAGCTCCGCGGAGCTGCATTCGCAGCGCATACAAAACATGATGGCATCAGGGATGAACAACTACGCCGGCGGCAGTATGAACGAATATGCCGGGACAGGCATGCACAGCGCGTCAATGCGTCCCGGGCCTTCGCGATCAGGCACGCGTTTCGCAGCAGCGGTGCGGAATCCCGAGCCCGCGGAGCCGTGGGACCAGATAAGCGACGAGCACAGAAGCGAGATCAACGACTGCGTAAGTTACCCGGCAAGCCTCCTCGTAGGAACATAAATAAGAACAAGAGCTAACCACGCCTTGGTCGATTACATTAGTTCCACCTCTTCGACATGAACAAAGATGACCAGCTCGACTTCTCCGAGTTCCGCTACGCGCTGCAGGCGCTCGGCTTCAGCAACCTGTCGCGTCCGGATCTGATCACGGCCTTCAAGTCAGCGGCACACCCCAAGCCCAACTGGACACCGCTCCCCTCCATACCCGGGCAACCGCCACCGGCCACCGCGCCCAGCGTCGTGGACCTGAGGTTGTCGCGTGAGGGGTTCCAGAGCATCGCCGCCAGGTACATCGCCGCGCGGGACCCGCGCGAGGAGCTGCTTAAGACGTTCATGCTGTTCGACAAGGGCACCAAGGGCATGATCACGGTAGACGATCTGCGCACCGTCGTGAAGGAGCTCAACGAGGACGTGCCGGAGAACGAGATTCACAGCATGATCGAGCAGTTCGACGTCGAGGGGAAAGGGGGCGTGAGTCGCGAGGAGTTCGTGGGGATCTTCCTAGACAGGTGACACAAATAACTACTAGCCCAAGAGAAAGAGAGTAGCAGAGCAATAGCGTCTCGCCTCGTGGTTCTAGCAAAGCAAAGCGTGGTAGGTGGCCAATCTCAACGGGACCCCGATATCTCGGGCGGCAAAGAGGCAGGCCGAGGAGAAGAGGCGAACAAGAGTCGCGGGGGAGACAATGGGGGTCATAAATGCCCAATCATAACGCCAAGTAAGCGACGCCTCGCTACCACTAAGGATATGGCACGTGGAGAAACGCACGCCCAGCCAGCACGCTTATACTCACCAGTTCGCGTCCCAAGGCATGCCAAGAAGGTCCCTTCGCTCAGTCAGGTTGCAGACTTTGACGCTCGCCTCGACTGGGCCCTGGCCAGGCAAGAGAAGAGTGCGAAAAGGGCAGAGTAAATTGAGGAAGACATGATGACCACATGATGATAGGAGGACCGACGTTCAACGTTGTATATACACCACGCACCGCAGCCCCCTTTTTGCGTATACTAATACTATAATTCAAATAGAAGCTACAATAAGGCTTCCTCTTGTCATGTCTAAAATCCCCATCATATTCCTCTCATATCAGTCAAATACCCGGTAGATAGACTGGGCTGGCTAACCATGACGAACCAAGTGAATAAAAATGATGCCTCCTTGAAGTTTCTACGAAGCAGAGCAGAGAGAAATCCCCGATTTTGGACCGTGAATGTAAATTGACTCATCGCGCTGTCCTACTTTACAACCCCGCGTCGTTTTCGTCCGTCAATCCATGTCACAGTCCCTCTCGCTCTCTCTCTCCCTCTCTTTTCTCCTTCTCCTCTCTGCTTGCTGCCTTTCCCCGCATTTCTCTCGTCTTCTACTAACATGAAGCCCTGACTCATTTGTAGGTATCGATTGAAGGGTAAGACTCCGAATAACGGTTCGCCCGAGGATGGCCGGACAACCCTGCTAACAAAACTTCGACCGAAACGAAATTAGAAAAAAATATTGGAAGTCCGTTGATTTCCAGTTATACACTCGACTCAACACGCCCGAGAATATAAGGAGTTTAGAATTGGATGAGGTCTTGGCCCTGCTGGTTGCTCTGTTGCTGCCGGGCAGCGAAGGGGTTACTTCCAGCCCCATATCCGTTTATGCCCATCATGGCAGGGCCTGTAGCAGCTGGCATTTGTTGCTGGCCGTATGACACTTGAGGCATACCTGTGTATTGTGTCCTCATAAAGGGGTTGTTGCCGGTAGCTTCTGCAGTAAGTCTCTGCGCACCAGCACCGGCTGAGTTGACAAAGGTACCTGGTGCCGTGTGCTGGGCTGGAATTCGTAAATCGCCAGTGTTTCCAAAGGTATCCATTCCGTCACCGCTAGCTAGCAGAGCATTGAGTCTTTGCTCGTGATCAGTCATTGGTCTTTGAGATTGTTGCTGCTGTTGTATGGGCGACTGGAATGTAGGCTGAGGAGGTGGTGTGTATGTCTGAAGCGTCTTCTGCTCTGGAAGGCTCTGCAGGGTGTTGAGAGTCGGCATGGACGGCGCTTTGGCGGTCTGGGGCCTTGAGAGATTCGAAGCGAATGGGTTGTTCGAGCCGGTCTTCATCGGCTGTATGGTTGATTGAACTCCTAGCTGATTGCTGTTATTGCTTGCCCAGGGATTATTGCTCCCCGCTTGGGCAACTGGTTCGGGAGATGACGTCGGTTGAGGTTGGAACGCTTGCTGTGGCTGTGCGTAGGGATTATACCCGGTTGGTTGCATCTGGAAGGATTGCATCTGGGGTTGAAGTTGGTTTTGCAGCTGGTTCTGCTGGGCATAAGGATCGTAAACGCCGGTCGGTTGCTGTCCAAACCCGTTCAAGTAGCTATTATTATTGGGCTGTCCGGTATAGGTGTTGCCAACATTATTGGGCTGTCCGGTATAAGTGTTGCCAACAAACCCAGTCGGTTGCGGCTGTAAGAATTGGCTTTGATCGATCGGGTTACCTAGCCAATCGACATTGTTGCCTTGCTGGTAGCCCATATTCATACCCGTGGGTTGAGGTTGGGTACTCGGTGCAGAATCACTGACGTCAAAAAGTGAGGAGGCGTTGCTTTCTTCGAGGTCTCGTTTCCGACGTTCGTCCTCCTCCCTGCTAAGTTTGATCGCCTTTGCGAGATCGTCATCGTTCTCACCAGCACCAGATTGACGACCTTCACGCTTCCTCCTATCCTCCTCCTCTTGGTATTTGCTCGCCTCGATTGCTAGTTTATACTCGGCATCCTCCTCATCACTGTGCTGCTGTCGGACGGGACGCTGCTGTCGATGGCTGCCACTGGGAACGGTGGCCGGAGCAAACTCTTCGATGCCGGTGACTCGAGACTTCCATGTTTTTCTGTCGCTACGCTCGGCACGCAGCCGCTCTTCGTCGAGTATCAAGGCTGTGAGCTCCTTTGCTGCAACACGCACTGTTTTCGTCAGCTTGAAAAATGCGCTATAAATAGGGTAGAAAGCACGCACCGTTCTGGCCCACGTCTCGACCTTCCTCATCGATATAAACGAACTCGCGCAATGTCTTGATAATGTAAATGTTCTTACGGCCCCATGTCACAACTAGTTCGGAGCCTTCGTGTAGACAGTAGTCGAGAACTTTTAGAGCCTTGAGGACGTGTCGCCAATTCTTGCCTTTGTCGTTCAGTCGCTTGTCAATCATATCCATTATGTCGTAAAACTCGGACGATCTGTAACATGGTTAGACGGATCGAATTGGACCTTGGATGCATGGTGTTAGGGTAACATACGAATTGTACGTCATCTGAGCAATCTCGCTCATCTGAGTGCCGGTAGGGCCCCATGGGTCATTACTTGTCGCTGCAGCAATACGCCATTAGCACACACTGTCCCAACCGCTGCGGGCGACAGCAACGGGGCGGCGCGGGCGAACGAACCTTCGCGGACCTTCACCTGGACACTGGAGTATCCCTTGGTGACATTTTTGACGCTTCTCATTACCTTCGACATCTTGCCGATATTATCTGTGGAATATGGGGGGAAAGGGGGAGAGTAAGGACCTGGGGGGTTGCACGGTCGCACGTCGTTGGGCGTATGAACTCAGAAGCAGTGGTACATATGAATATGACCACCGGAGAATCAGCGGGCTGGCGCGATCGAATGCGCAATCCACTGAGGTGGATTGGTTCCGTGGTTGGGAAGAGGCGGTTGGGCGTAAGTGGTGATTTAGGCGATGGATAATAAGTGGTCGGATTGGATTCGATTAGATCTGAAGACGGAACGACGGTCAAGGAATGCTAGCGATTGGGCGCGACACTACGTGTTACTGCGAGCCGCGAGAGAATACCGCAAGTGGCGGGACTAATAGGGTCGTGTCAAGTCTGCAGCGCCGATTGAATGAATCAAGCGTCAAGCGGGTTAATGGATTGATTGCATGGACGATGGTGATGAGGTTGGGAGGGGAGGCAGGCGGCGCCAAGCTATCGCTAGAAAGGCCCTGGAGCGACAACAACGTAATGCTGGGCTTGGCAATGGCTTTGGCGGTAAATTTGGAATAGCGCGGCTCGTCCGTCGCTGCTAGGCCGCTGTTAGGCCGCTGTGTGTCGCCTTTTCGGGTTCCCTGTCCTGCCAACTTTCATGCGAGGCCCCGTTGTCGCGGCAGAGTCGAACTGTCTTGGAAGATGCCTGCAGCCAAATCACCCCTCGATTCTTCAGCAAGTAGGGTACCCAAGTAGTAGGTAGTCCGCGTGGTCTAGAATGTATTGAGAGGGTAGGGGGTTGTGTAACTTAATATCTCTTCATCGGTAGGTAAGGTAGCGAATGACCTACTAGTAGCGCTGCAATTGCTGACTTGGCACCGGAGGAGAGCAATAACAGGTACAATACTACCTACAAACTATATCACAAGAGGGATGTAATAAGGTAACGAAAAACTGACTGATTCAATATCTTTAGGTATGAGGTAGGTATGTACGTAGATTATAAATGTAAGTGCGTTGAAGATATAGATATAGGCACTATGCAGGTACCGGCAGATACTTAGAAAGATTCAATCCAATGCATCTTATCGACTTACCTTAGGTACCTAGTATGGTGGTAATGATGCTGCCTGCAGACGGGGTAGTAGCCGTAAACTCTGTCATGCCAGGTCGCATGGTTTTATTCCTTGCCACTTTCAGAGCAGACGACGCGGCGCGAGCAAGATTTAACTATTGGGCCACATAAGAACTGGTCAACCATCAACGATTGTTTCCACGACGCGCAAGCATGAGCCTCTTCTCATCTGACATTACCCCGCCTAACTGAACAACAGCTGGACATGGCGGAAACTGCTCACACGGTGTCTTTGTCGCGTTGTACACAGAGTCAGTTGGTAATACTCGGAAGGTTCCTTTTTTTTTTTTTTTTTTGGTGAACCTGCGGATAGTATGAAACCTGAATCAGATCCCGTGTCTCTAGTCTACGTAGTGGAGTTATTTCTGTGCCGAGCATGACGTCTGAGGTGGATATTCCATCCATCTATGTGGTTTCAACATCAACTCGTTTCAGATTTTAAACCTTCAAACGAGCCTCCGATCTTTATATATCAATGTGTCGTAATAGGTGAGCCCTACTAGTAATACTTAGTTGCGAAAAGACTCAAGAACACTGTCATGTTTTATCTACCCATTCTCTCGCTACAACGCATACTATATAGTAGCAGAAAGGTGGAAGCGATATGGGAATACAAGGGGAAAACCAAATCCCGCGATTTAATGAAGCAAGTATAATGGGTAATCCTTTTGGTAATTGACCTGAACGCCGATTCTCATGTTGTGCCCTACATACAACGAAACATCGCTCGCACGCCAAGAAACAGTACTTATCACAACACGATGAACGTAAGCTAAAACACCCAGTTACCTACTCGCGGGAACCTCGTCCTTTGGCTCGACCTCCATCATATCAAGCCACTCCAGAGCAAAGGCGGTGACGATGCGCGCCCAGTCGCGGACAGTGGGCATGTCGAGATGCGCACCGTCGTCATCCATAGTATGCCAGACAGTCGGAAACGGTGTCGCGATTACATGCAGAATCGGCACACCTCGGCGCATAAACGGTATATGGTCATCCTCTACCATACCTCGGCCGAATCTCGAGATCACCTTGTCGGCGTCAGGCAAAAACGGCCCGTCCGGTGTAGACTCGAGCAGATTCAGCTGCCGCATCCGCTGCTCGATATTTGCCATGGCACGGTAAGCCCAGTGAGTTGGCAGGAAAGGCGACCTCACACTGGGGTTTGGCGCTCCGAGAAGGTCCAAAAGTACGAACATGCTGATCTGGTCTAGCGGGTTCTTGTAGAACGAGTTAGCTGGGTGGTAGGAAGTTTCCCAGCGTTCAGCCAGAGCTCTACATGTGCTGTTAGTCGATCCCCTATGGTTTGAAGATCTGCAATCTTTGGGAAATTGAAGAGTAACAGTGATTGTGAGACGGAGCGGGTCATACCTGGCGCCATAAAGCGAGTCTGTTTCCGTCCAGTCCTTAAATGCTTCCTCCCCATCTAGTAATAGGATCTGAACGCCCATATCCATGGGAACAGTCCCCCCTTCGCCCAGGGCATTCATCTCATCATGCATCTGCGTAAGAAAACGGTCGATACTGCGAGCGACGTGCATGAGTATCGCACATGGCACCGCGCTATCCGTAGCCCCGATAAAGCCCTCTGGCGATATTTTACTATCATAATGGGCAACAAGCGTGAGTAAATTGCTTTGTCCCTCTTTAACCCAAGGTGGCTCGCGCTTGAACAGTAGATTCTGGAATGGAATCTCGCGATTTCCGGTCACCGGCGTTTTCCCCGTTGAATTGAACCATTCAATGCTCCAGCTTGGAAGCTCCTCATGGAAGAAATTGACGAAGTGCTCCTGCGCGGCGGCTTGGCCCGGCGTTCCGGGCACCCGCGGAATTAGGATCGGTGCTAGTAGCTTGCCGTTGTCAATATCGAAGTCATCGCCTCCGGACGGAACGAGTTTTAAAAAATGGTCTGAGAGTGCTGTGTAGGCGAATGCCGGCGACGTAAGCCACGATAGCAATACAAGCGGCTGTACGAGCAGCACAACACGCGCTAGAAACGTGATCATATTCTCGGCTGCGAGTTGGCGTGAGATGGGAGCTTGCGACGGCCGAGACCACAAACGCGCCGTACTGCCCTTTTACGTACTGCTACCTCAATCTGGAGACAATCTTCATAGTGGATTGAGAGAAAACTCAAGATTGAATGTGATAAAACGCAAAGGGCGGCACTACGATTTATGCGAGTGTTGTAATTGTGAATAGTGGTTGAAGAGAACACGGAAGCGCTTAAGTCGTCTGTATCTGTCGAGTTGGAGGCAGAGAGACCACTTAGAAAGGGGTACTTTACAAGGCTGAAACACCAAGGTTAGGGGAGTGCCAGCGCTAAGTTCCGAACACCGCAGGGGTCTCTCCCAGCTAGCTTATGCCTAAAGGTCCAAGTACACGAGACAGGCTAAATAAATATACCACCTCACTCATAGAACTTGTAATAAATTCAACTATCCATGCGGCGTCAATTCAATTGCTCTAGGTATCTCAGGTAATCCCCAACGGATCCATAACGCCGAAGCTCTTGAGAGCGCGCAAGAAGTTGCGTGCCTTACTGACTGCCATCTACACCCGGTACGCCTCGGGATGCTACCCGTTAATAGTATACATCAAGTTTACAAAGTAAGTGCATAATGAACATCATTACTCCTCCTCGCCCGGCGCATCTACATCTTCATAATCCTCAGCTTGACCCATAGGAAAGTCCTCGCCGCTAGTTGGGTTAGCAAGTCTTCCATTGGCTTTGTCGCTATTCGTACTTGAGGCGCTTGACCGAAAACTTTCTGAAAATGAGTCGGCACCTCTGATCTCGAATCTGGCTGAAATTGTCTCTACTTGCTTGCCCTTATTCACTTTGGTCTCGTTGACCTGGACTTGAACTGTGTCGTGCATTTCGTTCTCTTCGTCAGGATCGGTGATCGTTGTTACCTTCTGCTTTTGTCTCTCAATCCAAGCAGGAGGTAGGCCGGGACCACTGTCGGCATTGCCATAGTCACTCTTCTTAGTCCCTTTAGGCCAACGCCCAGGACCTCGTCCGGTTCCTCCAGTCTTGCGCTTTGCTGTGCCAGCTTTTTTCTGTGTGGATTTACGTACACTACCGCCTGTTGAGCGGCGTGCACGAGGTCGAGGCCGTGGTTGCGCTGGTGTTCGGATAGTTGAAGGAACACGTGGCAAGGTCACCGGTCTTACAATGCTGGACCCAGCTCGGGATATCCCTGGGCGTTTACTAATCGGGGGAAATACTTGAAATCTGGTCACTGGGATATTTTCGTACTGCTGCTGCCAGTCGTGGCCGTCATCTTTAACACTATTTGCCGAGTAACGTCCGTCGCCTTGCTCCGACGTTTGAAGAATACTAGCATTCTCTTTGTCAGCGCCACTAGGACTTGCATTCGTTGGGGGTCCCGTAATAATAATGTCGCTGGGTTCGGTGGACTCGAGTACATCCGGTTCGCCGTCAAATGGTCCCTTCTGGGTCAGATTGTTGGCTGCCGCAAAGTCGCTGGGCTTAATGGTGGTGCCAGCAATCACCTCGACAGGTCTTGCTTCCTCATCTTCTTCCCGGGGGGCAATAGTATTGAGAGCTGGGCCCAGCTCGAAATTAGTTGCGTTACCTCGGCCCATGACATAGGGCGTCCAGGTTAACGCTTGGGTGTGAAGTTTGACGTATTTTTTGGCCTCCCACCTTGCCACCTCTTTATGACAAAAGGGTATATCTATGCGGAAGGCATAAACATGAGTGACAGGATCCCTCACGAGAAACCGTAATGCCTCGAGTGCGGAAACCACATCGTCTGGTGTCATGCCAGTATCGTCAGATATCTGTCTGATGCTGATGCCCCTCTTTTGAGCCTTATCTTCAGGGACATGCTCGGTGAGATATTTACAGATCACCAATCTCCAATAATTGCGGTATGAAACCAATCCCATATCCGATAGGGGTTTTTCAGGCGAGCCGCTTTTCTCCTCGACTCTTGTCAAGAGATAAGAGAAGTCAATGAGGAGGTGACCATATCCTTTCCGTTGATGAATAGGGAGTGTAAGTATGCAGCTAACATTATTCTGACTGCTTGCCCGCTTCTCCTTGGAGAAGTACCCGACGAAATGATAACCAAGATCATCATACTCACATAGGACGTAGAACAAGAATGGCTCGACGTCATAGTACAGCGTTTTCGAGCCTAGAAAAAGCTTGGCGAGTAAACATAGATTTTGGCAATAGACCGGGTTCTTCCGACCGTCGACCTCAAAGAACGAGATGGAGCCGTGCCGGTAGATTTCGTCACCGGGCGGGTGCTTGGCAGGGCATTTAAGTTTGTGCCGCCAGGCGACATAGTCCGAGTTCATGTACTTCAAGCAGAACTCGCAAATATACAGCACACGATTGCGGCTATATTCTTCGGGATACGGTGCCGCATACCAGGTGTCAATCTCCCACCCACCAAATTCGATGCACTCAATCTGGCTTACAGGACCAGACGCTTTCTTCGATTTCTTGACGGGCAGCTCTGTTTCTGCCTGCATGGCAAGGAGGCGGTTTCTCCATTCTTCTTCAGCCTTCTGCTTAGCCTCGTCAAATCGTCGTCGATCATCCTTTGTGGGCAAGGTTTTTGTAGTATCCGCTTGCTCTTCTGTCAGAATGCCGCCGTAGGGTTTTCCTTTCAGTTCATCTGTTTCCTTATCATAAAACGAATAGAATGGCTGCGAAAAAGTGGAAGTGAAGAAAGGGGTCATGTTTAGGGGCTCAACAGCAGAAGTAACAGCATTGGTGCGCGATGTCGCTGTTCGTAATGACTGCGAAGTTGTCGTGCGAGAGCGCTTCTTGATAGACTTCGGCTTTCGTGATAAAATCTGACCAAGACCAGTGGTATTCACTCGCATTTTTACTGTGAGACTCGACCGCGTCTTCTTGACAATGGAACATAGTAACGACGGGTTCGAAACTTTTAGCCTAAGCGATCGTGCGGAGCGTGGGCGAGTTGAAGTTTCGCCGCTGTTAGTTTGTTCATGTGCTACGTCGTCATAGGGAGATGTGTCGGGAGTGTTTCTCCGCCGTTTCCGCAGTGATATAGCATCCTCATCTCCCTCTGCAGAGGATGTCTTTCTCTTTCTCAGCACTCGGGAGCCATCCATCGGGTCTTCGTCAAGAACCAATTGGTTAAACATCGAGTGCGAATCTGGCTTGTTCAAGCCCCGCTGTGCAGGTAGTAGATCGCGAGCGATCTGGGGCGCTGACGCTCGCCTTGCAGACGAAGGGGACAAGTCTCCCTCAATTTCGTCGTTATCATTCATATCCACATCGCCTTCAACGTCCATATTCTCGCTGGCAGTGCCCGCTTCCGAGCTGGAGTCAGATTCTTTATCGTGAAGGGGAGGATCAATAGCGTCGAACTCTTCAACATCATCCTCGTCGTTATCATTTTCAACTGCTTCATCTGAGTCCGCTCCGGAGTCTCTGTCGCTGAAGGCCGAATCAGAGCTGTCGGATGGCTCACTCTCACTATCTTCATCGTCAGTCTCGCCTGGTTTTATTTTCACGGCTCCGACTCCCTCGGCTTCATCTTCCTCTTCCTCGTCTTCCTCAGCTTGTTCCTCGTCCTCTGCACTGGAGCGCCCGTCTTCGTCAGCGTAGTGTTTCGGTTGAAAAGCCCTCTCTTCCTCGTCATCTTCGCCTTCGGCATCGATATGAAAAGTTCCATCTTCTTCATGGAGATCTTCATCTCCATCCTCACTCTCGAATGCGTCATCCTCGTGATCACCATCTTCGTCGTTGGCCAGGTCTACTTCTAACTCATCCTGCTGGTTTGCCACGTCGGCATCGCCTTCTTCATTCTGTTCGTGATCCTCGGGTTCTTCGTCGCGCCCCATGGATGCGGGGTATGGCGAGGGGTTTTGAGGGGGACCACTGTCGACCATTGTAGCATCTTGTGCAGCATCATCCTCCTCGAACTCGGCGTCTTCTTCGGAGAGGACCACGCTTTGTTGCAACTCTTCCTCCATAAGTTGTGCATTCGCCATTGTCGCGGCCTACTAATCCGTAGCGAGTTTGTTGATGTGGTATGGCGATAGACTGCGATCGGGCGATGGAAGGTTGGGGACTGCAGGGAGGACGATTTCCACAACCTTCCAACAACTTGCGCCGGCCAGCTTTACGTCACCCAAGATCGCATGCCTTACGATATCACAAAGTCTAATTTGGTTCGTGACAGCCCGAGTACATCAAGCCTATGAGAGTTCCCTGTGTCGTTCGGAGGATCGAGGCATCAAATTTCTTGGTATGTGCATTGAACTCGAGATAACATTCAACTTGGAGCTTAGATTGAGACGCGATCGTTCCGGAGATTATAGACGATTTTCTGATGCGCTGATAGATGATTTATGCGGGCGAGTTGAATCGGCGCGTCGTGCACTAGGAATAGCCGTTCAATAACGAGGATTGCAGTATGAAAATGATCCTTAAGATGATGATTACAGTGGCTTGGCGATGGCTCTTGAACAATGTGGTGCAAGTAGGCAGTTGATTCGCGAGGCACGTATGGGAAGTTGGAGTGCTCCACAATCCGGCTAACGTGCAGATTAGTGGTTACGGACTACAGGCTAGCGTACAAGTATTCAGGTACTACCTAAATAAGTGTGGCCCACAGACTAGGTGATTTATTAAGTAAGTAGAGCTTTGACCACTCGACCTCCAGACTTGGCAGCCTCAGGCAATGGACTTCGCATTGATTGGTCTCTTGATGCTCAATTGACGACCAAGCTCTCTGCTTCAACAGACTCCATATCAACGTTGCTCTCAAGACCGGCTGCACGACACGACATAACCAGTAAGCCACCGCTAGCTACCCACATTCCGACTGATCCCGGCAGCCACTGATCGCCTCCAGAATCGGCCGCCGTCAATCACAATGCCCGTTCCCTTCGAAGCCCTGATTCCGTATGGAATCATTCTTGCCGTAGGCTCCCCGGCGCGATCAATCGATGCCACGCATGGGTTACTAAATGCGTACAGATGTTCGGTGCGACGGGCGCAGGATTGTCAAAACTCAGGCATTGGCAAAACGGCCACAAGCGACCGCGCCGGTCACTGGATCAGTGGGACAGAGTAGGCTCTTAAACTTAAACGGAAATGGCCTGGGAACAGATGCTAACATTGTCCCAGCAAAGTACGACCTTGAGCGAAGACTTAATACATATGCGACTGAGACTGATATTATGTGATTACTAGTGATGGACCGAGACCGACGATTGACGGGCCTCTTACGAGGACAAAGCGACGAACCATTAGCACCTGCCGGCTTCGAGTTGAATAATCCCTGGAGAGTATGTTTTCTTGCAGCACCATCGAAGCGGGTGAGCTGCAGTTACTGACATTGGCATTAATAGGTTGAGAAGCGGATAGCGTAGATGATCGAGCATTGTAACGAACAATGGTCAGTACCATAAAATATTACATGTACAACCATCAAATACAACACCAAATACAATAGGTTTCTTTGTTGACTCTATGTACACTCAGTGGGTATCATCTATCTCGTTCTATATGCCGTGAAAATGCACTATAATGCCAACCAGTTCCAAGCTCTATATCACAATCTCTGGTCGGTTCTTGCGCGTTAGACCATCTAAAAGCATGCAAGCTTGACAGAGTCTCTGGCTAGACATATAACCACATTTTTCACAAGTTCCTAGTTTCTGTTTTGTGAGAATGGGAAGAGCGTTTCCAGTATCCTTTGATGGTTCCTCTTTGCTGGATTTCGGACGGCCCGTTTTGGAACTGCTGGCCTTGGCGATAGTGACCTCTGTCTCCAGCCCAGCCGCCTCAGCGGCCTCGTTTTCTCTTAGCTTCTTCTCTATTGCGGCCATTTCACCGCCCACTGCTCGGCCATTTGATGAGCCGCATCCTCCGGCACTGTAGTCTTCGTCGGCGGCCTGGGTTGAGGATGACTTCCCATCGCAACCACAAGTATCTGGGAAAGCACCTGGCACTAACCTAGCCATATCCTCGCCGCTCCGAACAACGTCCAGGATTGCGCTAGGCCGAACACGTTCCAGATTCTTGATGAGACCTCTCGCACTCCCACGAAAAGCTTCCGGGCTATATATGCATTCCGTACTAAAGTAATCCAGCTTCTTGTGATGTGCATATAGCACAATCTCCTTCTCGTAGGCGTATTTGAGAGGTTTACTCCGTTTGACTTCGCTCGCATTGCTGCCTGTGACAATGCTTGTGCTCCGCGACAGCCGTGGTAGATCTCCACGAAGAAGGTTCATGAGAACAGTCTCGGCTACATCGTCCGCGTTGTGGCCTGTCACAACGTGTTTGATACCGAGGATCTTGGCTCCTCTATCCAGCGCCTGTCGCCGGAATACACCGCAATATGTGCAATTTCCTTTTTTTCCAATTGTCTCAACAACTTGGTCCATGGTCCAACCGTAAAGTTCATCGTAGCCGACAATCTTCAAGGGCATATCATATTGCACCGCATTTCTCTTGACGGTTTCTAGAGAGTCATCACGATAACCTTTGATGCCCTCGTCGATACTTAAAAGCACCAGATCAACTCCATAGTCATGTCTCTCATTTAAGGTCTTCAGTACTGAAGCCAAGACTGTGGAATCTTTTCCGCCTGACGCGCCAATGGCTACCTTCTCGCCGCGGAAGAACAGCTGAGACGAAATTATTGTATGATGGACTTCGTCTTCGAAGATTTGGATAAAACAGCCTTTGCAAAGCTTCTGGTGGTTCTTCGGCCGCTTGATTAGAGCCCGCTGAGTCTTGCAGATTCCACAGAGAGCGGGTGGCATCTTTAGATGCAGAGCGGTGTCGGAGATGTGATATAGCAGTAAAGTGTTCGTAGTGCCGACCGTATAAGAGGTATGTGTAGTTCAAGAAGGTGATAGTGTCAAATTGAGAGAATGGCTATTAGGTAGGTAGTTTTTCACGTTACTTCAAGTTGAACTTGATGACTGAGTCGTCGATGCTCATGAATTGTAGTGGGGTTAGTTAGCATGTACCTATGTACAGCTCCGAGGGGTATTCTACACTAGGCCTTTTCAGGAATGACCTGGGCTCAAGCGGGACTGACACAGTTTACCGACAATTTACCAGCCCACACAAAATTGCAAAGCTAGATTTCTCCAACCCGAACTTTTCAAGAGATCTTTCTTCCTTACACCTCTCAACTCGGTCGATCACCCATACCTCACGACCAGACGACCAATTTACTAACCATGGTAAGCTTCTAAACGCCCACTACGATGTTCATTGAACAAGTCTCGAAGAATTGTCGCTTCGAGACATGCAAGTTCCGCTTGGCGTCTTCGGACACAAGTGAAGAAATGGCTTGAGCAGGTCTTGTCGTGTGCTGAAAATGCCACGCGGGACCTGTCTCTTTAGAGTTCAAGCAAGATTTCAGTCAATGGAACACATTCACTGATCTCTTCTTTCTCCATGACCAGGCCCCCAAAGCTAGCGGAAAGAAGGCTGCGCCGGCCCCGTTCGGGTCGAGCAAGAGCTCCAAGAAGGCCCCTAAGGTAAGTTACATCATCAATACTGCCATCCTTTTGCTGTGTTGTGATCGCTTCTTTGTGCTGACCCTCCACTACCAGAACCCTCTCATCGAGAAGCGCCCCCGTAACTTCGGTATCGGCCAGGACATCCAGCCTAAGCGCAACCTTTCACGTATGGTGAAGTGGCCTGAGTATGTCCGTCTTCAGCGCCAGCGCAAGGTCCTTGCCCAGCGCCTAAAGGTTCCCCCTGCGATCGCCCAGTTCCAATCGACCCTCGACCGAAACACCGCTGCCCAGCTGTTCAAGCTTCTTAACAAGTACAGGCCAGAGACCAAGGCTGGTGAGTGATCCCTTGATTACAGATCTATCTTAGTCTTTTGATTACATACTCGAGGAAATTCCAGTTTACATGGAAACGCGTACTGATGTTTATGTCTGCAGAGAAGAAAGAGCGTTTGGTCAAGGAGGCCACCGCTATTAAGGACGGTGGCAAGAAGGAGGATGTCAGCAAGAAGCCCTATACTGTCAAGTACGGTCTCAACCACGTCGTTGGTCTCATTGAGAACAAGAAGACATCTCTGGTCCTAATTCCCAACGATGTTGACCCCATTGAGCTGGTCGTATTCTTGCCTGCCCTCTGCCGCAAGTTCGGCGTGCCTTATGCTATTGTCAAGGGCAAGGCCAGACTTGGAACTGTTGTCCACAAGAAGGTTTGTATCCTCTGATACCATACTCCAAAAGGATCTACTAACAAAGAACTAGACTGCTGCCGTTCTAGCTCTGACCGAGGTCCGCTCTGAGGACAAGACTGAGCTGTCAAAGGTCATCAGCGCTATCAAGGAGGGTTATCTAGCCAACACTGAGGCCAGCCGAAAGCAGTGGGGTGGTGGTATCATGGGTGAGAAGGCCAACAAGCGCATCGAGAAGAAGAAGAAGGCCCTCGAGGCGGCCATCAAGATCTAAGCCTTTGCGTTACATCATGGAAGGGACAGGAGTTGTTAGCTTTGCACGGTTTCGGCGTTGAAGGAGGTAAAACGGAATACCAACCTATGGATTTGAACATTACCATTCCATCCTCTGGAACCTATGAATGAGAGCCAAAGTGAAGCTTACACCAAATAACTGAAAGCTGCCGATGTGCCTGCCGTCGCCTTTGTATCACGTGTAACCCAGCTGGTCTGTATCCTTGATTCAAGCAAGGGTTCCCGCCTAACTGTAATGCGGGGCGGGGTTGAACAACGCCTCCTATATGCGTATTGGTAGTTCTGGGAAAGTTTATTCCTCTAGACTCTCAAACACTGGGAGTGGCATTGGCTAAAACATCGGTGTCGATCATCAAAGCTGAACTTAATTCCCAGCCTGTTTGTAACAGATCTGAGGCTGCAATCTTCAAGCTATCTATTGACGGCTCTACTGGTCATGTATGATTTGAGTCTCACCGCGCCCAGCTTCATCCGCCATGTCATTTCCCAATCTGGAGTTGACTTCTGGGCATGCCAGGTACCCATGACACCCAGCCGCGCTTTAATCCTATCACACCGACATCAGAGAGCTTTCAGCAATGTTTATCTATCTACCCACACAGTTCGCTTACTATGACCCTATCTGCCGTGCGTAGATAGACGATAGAGGGCTTTATAGCTTCGACCTCGATTAAACCAAATATTTACGTGTATGGGATTGAGGTATATCTAGTCTTACTTCTATATCAGGCAGGTATTCCCGATTGACATGAAGTATACATGTGTGACCTCATCCTGTCATCGTCCCTGCATGGGGATATCTCTGGCACCCGCGTCTCATCTCACACGGCCGTTGCTAGGATATATGTATGTGACCCTGTATTATACAGGAGATCCGGCATGGCGGACATTACTAAGTTAAATGATATCCATAGATAGGACATCGGAGGGTGGCGCGGAGAAGATGCGCGCTGGTAACACATTCCAATATCTCTCATCGGATCCTACTTCAGCTCCCCATGCCTTTGGTCTCACAAGCTTTCCGTTCGGGCTTATTCACTCTTTGTACACGTTCACCGAATAAATAGTTTTGTACCGAGTCCAACCCTTTCGTTGTCAATACTCCAGACTTTATGATTGTAATCGTGCAGCAAAACATCTCAGCCTTCTACCCAATTGCATTTCACTACAGTACGATCCGGCGCAGCCATTGCATTCCCCCCTTATAAGTCTATATCACTCAATTTACCAGACTTTGGATCTTGGCCATTTGCTCGACAGTCTGATAGGACCAGAAACAACATTGCACATAAGACGAAACGTACGACTTACGTATCTCTCAAACGCCTAGGTCTCGGCGTCTCCCGGACGTTGGCGCTCAAGAGTCCGTCGGCTTCTGAGGTTTAATCCCTCACCAGATAGTCACTATTTACAGCACTACACTTTTTAGCTGTACTGTCTGCTCAGCTGCAGCCAAGACTAGAGTGCTATCAGGCTGTCTAAACTCAATACTGCACAATGCCCCACCATCGTGAGTTTATTATCAACGTCCCTTCACCACCCCGCGATGTCTCGTACTATATTAGAACCCCACTAAAACGATGCTGAGAGAGCTCCATTCCCGCACCTCGAGGGTCGGGCGGCACTCCTAGATTGTATTGCTTACCATGGACATTTCAGAGGATGCTTTCGCCTATGCGCTGAGCTCCAACCAGGCCTGGGCTGGATATAAGGCCCACCAGAACCCTGATTTCTTCCCAAGGCTGGCGGCAGGGCAGTCGCCAGAGATCCGTACGTATGGCCGTCATCGGAGCGGCGCATATTTCCGTTTGTTCTGCATTCCCACGACTCTTGCTTGCGACGCATGCTAAATCTCCTATTCACTACCGCTTGATAGAGAGAGAGAACCTGAGACAGCGCATTGACTAACACTATGACCAACATCCGCAGTATGGCTTGGCTGCTCCGACTCGCGCTGTCCTGAAACGACCATCCTTGGCCTGCAACCGGGCGACGTCTTCGTACACCGCAACATTGCCAACATCATCTCACCTACCGACATCAACACTTCCGCCGTCATCGAATACGCAGTCGACCAGCTCAGGGTGAAGCATGTCGTGCTCTGCGGACACTCGGAATGCGGCGGTGCAGCAGCAGCTCTCGGCGACATGCGCATAGGCGGTGTGCTAGACACATGGCTGACGCCTCTCAAGGCGATACGCAACGCGCACAAGGACGAGCTGAACGCAATCAGGGATGAGAAAGCACGGGCAGTCCGCATCGCAGAGCTGAACATCGACGCAGGCATCAAGATCCTTAGTACGTTATTCTTTTTCTTGTTCGAGCCGTTTCAAAGACAGGAGCTCCCTTGTTGAAAGTAAACTTTGTATCTTGGGATCTAGACTCAGAAGCTTCCTACGGTTCCGAAACACTTGGCAAGTCGTGGCGGTTACATACTAACACCCAAGTATCGCAGTGGCCAACATAACGATCCAGGACGCGATCCGCGATAGGGGATTGCAGGTTCACGGCACGCTGTTCGATATCGGCTCGGGACGGCTCCGTAACCTAGGACTCGGCACGGGTAAGGGAGGCCACAAGCACGGGCCGGGCGATACCCACGATGCGGAAGTTGTTCGGGGTAATCACGGGATGCTTGTTTTTAGGAACGATGGCGCTCGCATGCGGGTGCAGTGAACGGCAGGATAAGTGATGGGGCGCTTTTTGGGTTCATGGCGCGGAATTTGGGCGGGTTCTACAGCGACAACAAATTGGCTTTTGATTGGTCCCGGATTTGGCGGCTTGATGCTAAATGCATTGGAGAATGGAGCAATAATCATGTGATTGGGGACGAACTACGATCCGTATTTTGAAACAGCTTGACTGGCTGATCTAGTATAAGTTACTGACGGTTGATTTCTTTCTAAACTAGGAACCCCTAGCCATACGAATAACAGAATAAAATGATGGCATCTCCTAAATCCACCTTCAGCTGTATGTATCCATTTGCCTGCTTCCGCGGAAGATGTAGTAGCGACCCTGATTAGAGAATATTTTCTCATGCCCAGCCTCGATGCGGGGATTTCGAACGACGCCAAGAAAAGTTCGTGGGTCGGACGATTAATATCAACACCTATCCCACGTCATGCTTCATCCTAATAACGGCTGGAGAAGTCCTACGATTTATCTATGGCGGGGTAGCTTTGTTTTCCTGATATCATAGTAAATTTAAGATTCGTGGAGCTCGTAGCCTAGCTAAGTAGGTAGAAACTCGGAGTGTTCCTTCCTACTTTGACAATGGTATATACTAACTTGACTTAAAGTATTACATATATACGGTTTATCGTCGTTGTATAGAGACGAGCAGGATTATTAACCGTGGTATATTCCTGGCTCAATTGAAACTACATAATTGCCAGAATCCAACGACGGCGAGCTGCAATCGATCCCAATGTCTCTCACCGTGTTGCCCGATGAGGTCATACGCAACCTGCTCGATAACCTCACTCGTGACGAGGCCGAGTGCTTCCAGAATGTGCTTAAGAGTGCCCTTCACGAGTATTCGACAGCCACCCAGGGAATCGAGGCAGGCTTATACCACCAGCCGCCGCGGACGTCTTCCTACTCAGACCGTACCGGCGCGACAACATTGTTTATGCCTTCAATGAGTCCCGTTGGCCATGGAGTTAAAGGTTAGTCGCAATAGCCAACAAAAATGCTCCAAAAAAAACGCCAGGACGTAGCTGATATCATCGTCTGATGCAATACAGTTGTGACGCTCTCTTCGCCGCACGCAGACCCCTCGCTCCCCACGATCAAGCCTACCGGTTCCTTAACGCTGTACGCACCAGAGGGCAATCCTATTGGCTTCCTCCACGCGCAGACGCTGACGGCATTCCGCACCGCGCTCGCCTCCTCATGTCTTCTGACGAAACGCGCAAACGTGCGAACGCTGACAGTCTTCGGCGCCGGGCTCCAAGCGTACTGGCACATCCGGCTAGCGCTCATGCTGCGAGGGACGACAATCCGGACCGTGAACATCATCAACCGGCAGTTCAGCGAGAACGCCAAGCAAGTTCTGCGGGAGTTGTACGCCGTACCGGTGGAGGTGAAGGAACGAGAGGGCTGGGAAGAGGTCCAGTTCAGCATGTTGACTCCCGGGTACGGCGAGTACAATCGACTACAAAAGGAGAACATCCGCGCCGCCGACGTCATCTACTGCTGTACCCCCAGCACGGAAGAGCTATTTGATGCCAGTATCCTGACGAATCACGAGGGCAGGAGGAAGGGGAGGTTGATAGTGGCGGTTGGGAGCTATACGAAGGAGATGCGCGAGCTGCCGAGAGAATTGCTGGTCCAGGCAACGCGGCCTCATAAGCATGGGCATCTCCATTATCACAAGCATGCTACGGAGGGCGGCGTCATCGTCGTTGACTCACTCGATGGTGCTCTCAAGGAGGCTGGCGAGATCATCAATGCTGGGTTGGAGCCCAAGCAGCTGATTGAGTAAGTCGCATTCCTTTTTTGAATGACTTGTCTATGTTTCCTTATGTCGGCCCTCCTGTTTCCCGGTGACATGGCATGGTACAATTAACTATACTAACAAGCAAATCAAGACTAGGAGAACTCATCATGATCAGACGCCTAGCCTCCGAGGAGAGCACATCATCCCGACCATCGATCGAGGCGGACTCGCTCTCTGAATCCATCGACAAGCTCGACTTCTCCTCCCAAACCTCCGCCATGTCGGCCGTCTACGGGACCAGCTCCGAAACAGGGAGCGTCAGCAAGCGCTCTTCGTCGCAGAGTCCATCACGCACCAGACGCGGCAGCGACAGTGGTGACAACAAGAGTGGGTTTCACTTGCCGGGGTTCGGACACCACAAGCGCACTGCCAGCTCGCGGTCCGAGAAGGAGGCTCAGAAGCACGACGAGCATCTGGCCCGGTGGATCACGTCTGGGAACGTCATCTACAAGAGTGTGGGGCTGGGACTCATGGATCTCGTCGTCGGGCTCGAGGTCGTCAAGTTGGCGAATGCGAAGAACCTCGGGACACGCGTTGAGAACTTCGCCCCGTAGTATATTTGGAGGCTTGACGTATAGGCACTGATACCGAGCCAAACAATAGTGAGGATAGGGTTAGCAACATTGCCCGCTCCTATTTTCTCTATAATATAGCCCAAGCAGTAGTCGGGGGATTCTTGGTCATGTTATATCTATTGATAATAAATGGTCGACATCTTTGGTGTCCGTAGGTTTCTACATCAAAAAGGATATCGCTCGCTTGCGCTTCTATCAACCGAGATCAACCTGCCTGCTCCTCGAGAGGAAAGGAGAGCAGTGTAGGCTGTTAGCCACGAAAGGATTTGATTTCGACATAGTCTACAACATAGATACGGAACTGAATAGCTCTGGCAGCTGTTAATATACAAGGTTGTCAAACCCCAAGAAATTACGGATAAGAAATGTAGAAGAAAAAAAAGGCACTTTTCTTCTATAGCAGCAACACCAATTGGAAAGGTTACGCGTGGGAATACCTGCTTTAAAACAATCTCGAAGGAAGTCTACCTACCGCTCGTCTTCATAATCGTGCTGGTAGATTGGCTCAAAGATTGTTGCAAGCATAAGTTTTAGCAAGGGGTACCGACAGTCATTGGTATTGATCCTTATGTACATATGAACCGGTACAAGATTTATCTTACTCCCGCCTCAGCAGAACGAAGCTCCATTTCCGCTTGCTAATCCTACATCACGCACTCGTTACGATTTTGTACAGGGTTATTATCTATTCAGCAACCCACACAGCCGCCATACCCATACCGGTACCAACACACATGCTGGTAACGCCAATCTTTTCACCACGCCGCCTTAGCTCATAGAGAAGAGTGCTAACTTGTCGAGCGCCCGTGCAGCCGAGAGGGTGGCCGAAGGCAATAGCACCACCCTTCGGGTTGATCTTCTCCATAGGGAGGCCAAGCTCATTGGCACACCACAGACACTGAGACGCAAAGGCCTCGTTAATTTCGAAGATGTCGACATCATCCTTGGTCAAGCCAGTGAGCTCAAAGACCTTAGGGATGGCCTTCCAAGGTCCAATGCCCATAAGGAGTGGCTTAACACCCACCACGGAGGCAGCGACGAACTTGCCCAAGATTGTCTGGCCTAGGCGCTCAGCGGTGCTACGCTTCATCATCAGCACAGCAGCAGCACCGTCGCTAATCTGCGACGCATTACCGGCATGGATGCTGCCGTCTTTCGCGAAAGCGGGCTTGATCTTGCCAAGGGACTCTGCTGTGATTCCAGGGCGCACGCCGTCGTCCTTGGTCACTGTGACCTCGCGTGTCTCGCCCGACTTCGGGTCCTCGAACTTGACGGTCAAAGGGTGGATCTCCTCATTGAAGAGACCGGTCTCCTGCGCCTTAACGGCTTTCTGGTATGAAGACGCTGCAAAAGCGTCTTGATCGGTACGGCTAATCTTGCGGTCCTTTGCCATCTCCTCGGAAAGCACACCCATTGGTACTTTGCAGTTTGCCGACTCGGGGTGCGATTCGAGCAGGTCGGAGAACTCTGTCACAGCTCCGGGTCTGAAGCGAATGTTGTTAGCTTCTATAGTCCTCGATTATCATAGGGGAAGGTAGAGTATAGAAGAAGAACGTACCCATATTGCAAACTCATGCTCTCCACACCAGCACCGATACCGACCTCGATCATGCCGGTGCGGATCTGGTTGGCAACGTCGACACAAGCTTGTAGACCGGATGAGCATTGGCGGTTGAGAGTGCGTACAGCTGTGGACTCGGTGAATCCAGCCACAAGAGCAGCGGCACGCATCTCAGTGGCGCCGCCGCCAGGTGCTAACACCTCACCAACGCACACATCTTCTACGAGAGCTGGGTCGATATTAGACCGTGTGATTATGCCCTTCAGCGCCCCAGCCATCAGATCCGCTGCCGCCGTATCTTTGAATGCGCCCTTGCCGCCCTTGGTAAAGGCTGTGCGGAGGCAGGCTGTGATGACAATCTAGACGTGCCATTGCCCGGTTAGCTTCGCAAACTTCTGTAATTCTAGCCTTACAGCGCTATGGTGCCTCGGGGAAACGCGGCAAAGGGGGCTGCTGAGCGATCACGTACATCATCGGGGTTCTTCTGGAGGATCCTGTCCCGAGCGGACTTAGAGCCAGAGATCTGGCCAGAGATCTGCGTTAACCTCTCGATAGCTGTCATATGGAATCACTGTCAGTGCTGTGCTATATCGTAGAAACGAACGGAGAGTGCGCTGAGCATGTGAGAATGACAATGTCGAAGAGAAGCTCACCACCCATTTTCCAGTTTATGACTTCTACCTAGATGATCCACAAATACGACGGGTATACTTGGATCGTTAACTGCGTGAAAGTCTTCGACGTTGAAATGTAGTACAGAAGGTATCGTTGGTTGGACACTGTTGGACACTTATTTGTGTAGAAGACAAGATAATGAGAAGTGCTCCTGACAAAGCTGCGAGAAGTAATCGGTGTGCCAGACTTACGCTGGACCTCGGGACTTGCCCAGCTTGGTTGGCGCATCGAATGTCGCGACGCAATGCAGAAGGGTCCGCCGATTCAGTACATTGCAGCGGCAACTTCCCCACGTGCGCTAACGCTGATGTCAGAAGGATCTCCACTATCCGCCGAGGTACAATAAATACAGTATCTCATTGGTGTAAGCCGGTAGCGTACCATTAGTGGGCTCCTTCACATGCCAAAGATTTAACTTATTGACTCGATCCGGCGCAATGTTGTATTGTCTTGCGGCTCAGGAAAAGATGTGACATTTTGTAGTACTTTAACCTCCGAAGGACTTACTAAATATAGCGAGTTACTGACTTCTTAATGAGTTCTAAATAGGGATTCAATTCGATTAGAATAGATTTCAAGATGCGCAGTATGCCTTTTCAGCATGTACTTTGGCTTTCTAGGTTACTGGTGGAACTATCTTGTTTACTCAATGAATCAGTAAGTTAGGCTATTTGTTATATTTTGGTTTTTCAGTCATGAACAAGAATGTAGTAAGGGAGTCGAAGAGAACATCATATGATCTTGCTTGTAAATTTGAGAGTTTATAGGATAGAAGGGGGCTTTGTCGCGTAATGGTGTGAGGCTGATCCTGTTTATTATCATACCATTGAGCTCGCTTATAGCCAGAACTCGAGAAATTTTTTAAAGCCCAATATATGTCAGAGCTTGACCTTGATTGCACAATGGATATGTGTACTTGAAACACACAACCACAAATTATAACAAACACTCTCAACCGCTGGCTGTATTACAAGCCGTCGCCAGTCACCCTAGTCGAGTTGAATAACGCGGCACCATACTGGTCAAGGCTAGTTCAAAGGCATAGTCCGTATTGCTGCTGTCGACTAATGACCGCAGCGAATTTTGAAGTTAAGGGAGAACTTGTTCTACTCAAGTCTGTTTTTTCTATATCCTGTAGTTTCTGTCACCAATTTCTTTTTTGGAATCTTAAGAATTAGAAAAACTGAGTATAGCCCAAGAAGTCTTGAAATACAAGGCAGTTGAGAAAACAATGCTTTCATCTACAAAGTGCGCTATAAGAATTACCCGTCGCCCAGGCAAACTCCTATTCAAACCGTAGAGTGCTAATCCCGCAAGAGGAATGCCCCAGTTCAGGGCCGCGATCGGGTTTAGGACGAATTCATGACCCAGGTCTAGGATGACGAAAATTGTGAAGACTATTTATTATAATAGGGCTATCAAAGAGGTTGATATCACGACCATAGCAGCAAGAGACATGAAACAAGCCACCGGTCATGAGCCGGTATCACTTTTAGGCTTGGCTACATGCTCTATATTGTCAAGAATCATACAGAACATACCCTCAAAAAACTCACAGATGTCCTGGCTCGTGCTTGGAACTTTCCTGGCGATAACTCTAAAGACCCTGAATGTGAGTAATTCTGGTAACCGAATTTTTCTTGTTTTCGCACCTCTCAGCCCAGGATATCTTCTTCCTAGACAAATGACTGTCTAGAAACTTTCGGACCCTTATGAATCAAGCGGAAACGATGACGACTGACTGTAAGTATTCCAGTGCCTGATCGTGTCCAAGACATGGTGTTCTTTCCTTGCCACTTAGTACAGCGAACCAGCAACGCCGTAGGACTTCGCTGATCATTAGCGTAAGCACGTCAGAATATAAATGACCCTTAAGGAAGAGCGTTCAAAGTATATAATAGATTTCCAATAGGGATACGTTTGACGACTTCTTGTTGTAGGTAGTCCTGAAAACAACCTACCTAAGTACCTCATAAGCCGTATTGAGTTAAACGCCTTTCTACGTAACCTCGCTTGATGCCACACTTCGTTTGAAATTTGACGACTCTGACTATAGTTAGCATGGTTTACATTTAGGCTGAAAGCGGGAAGTGCCATATTCCAATATTGTTTAATTGCTGGCTCTTGTCACAGTCTCCCGCGAAATATATCTAAGTTCGAGGCGCCCATGTTGAGAATGCTCTACCTTTCGTATTGTCTTTTTTTAGTGCTACAATTCTGTTCCGTAACAGGTCTATTTCCAACAATGCGGAGGGCAGATCTGCCCACCATGATCTAACTTGTCTCTAAACCATTTTGTAGGCACAACATTGAAGCCCTTGTCCCACCTTTTACTCCAGACCCAGCCGCTCTGCCATTCGCCACACTTTGCCTCGAGGATTCGTTGCACAAAGTTCAGTTCCCATCGGGGGACTCTATCGTCCATCCAGAACTTTTTGCAGGAACACGTTAGTTAAGACCTCTAAGTTCCACATCATAGAGCTTTCTTATACAAGATAAGGAGACGACAAAATCAGGCACGGGGAGTTCTGTACACACCTTGCAGTTGCAGATGTACCACGTAACGCCGGTATAATTGTTTGGGTAGCTTTCGAAGTGCATGCTCCCGGTCTTCACGTATCCGCCATCATCCGACCAATCGAACATCTTTTGTTTGGCGGTTAGGTAGTTCATTTCGTCAAGCTTGTCGCCCATGCATTTCATCATTGACACCGGTATATGGCGGCCGCTAGGCGAATCGACCGGTTGGCTATTTTCTTTGAAAGCAGGAATAGCCGCGCTTGTATTCCGAGGCATAGGGGATGAGGTTGTAATTGCGCTGAGTGCGCTGAGTGCGCTAAGAAGGAGGGTGACACGCATTATGACTGAATGTATGATGGATATGTTATATGGTAGGTCTAGTTACCGTATAAATGTTGTGTTATAGGTGAGGAGTGGTGATGTTGGGAGTTCTGAGGACCGCATATGGTATGGACTGGAAGATGGATTGATTCTTATATACCCATACGGTGCTGGATCTGGGTTTCTACTTACGCAATACCTATGATAAGACAGCTAAGGTTCTAGCTAAAGTTTTAATAGGACATGTTTATTCCAGAGAATTAGGTAATATTTTAAGTTACCGCATTGTCGAGTAGGCGCGTTTTCCTTCTTTGGATAATATTGTGCCCTGGGTTAGACAGAGCGGTCAGATGTCTGTAGCGTTTTTACTAGAAGACTTTCGAAGAAAATAAGAGTTGTCTCAAAAATAAGGTTTCAAAATCAGAATTGTATTGTGAATCTCCATTCTCCAATTGAATCGCGTAGATCGGAAAATCTACTAAGAGTGTATAAGTTGGGAAGCCACCTGAATTCCATACCTCTTGTAGTCAAAGTTTTCTAAGATTGGGATAACCTTTAGCCCATTCGTCATCAATCTCACCTAGCTGCCAGTCGTCCCCTATCTCAAACCTTCCCGTCCGCCCAGCTAGCACATCATTCTGGATAAATTGATACTCGACGGCTATGTCTGGATGCGGTATCTAGACAACTCTCATTCCAGCCCGTCTCCCGGCTTCTACGCCAGCAATACTATCTTCAAATACCAAGCATTCATCAGGGGTAATGGGCTTTTCTCTGAAGTTTACAGAGTCCAGAGATGAATTTATTGACTGTAGTGCAGTTAGATATACGTCGGGTGCTGGCTTGCCTCGATCTTTCTGCACCCGCAGGTCATCGCCGAGAACTCGCCTGTCGGCCTGAAAATAGCTAAACAACCGTTGGTTTTTCGGCTTTGAAGTTTTCAGTTCATGTGTAGGTGTTTTCGTGCTGAATGCTAAAGCTAGCCCAATTTTAGCCCCGGACTCGCTACGTGTGCAGCTAAGGTTTGATAAGATCCTCTCTGCGCTAGGTGGAGGCTCGCAGTCCGGAAAACTTAGACACATTTGCTCCTTCGATTCGCGGGCGAACCGTTCACGAGAGATAAGTAGGTAATTTGGCCCAGTCGTGAAAAGTATCGCCGCTTGTCGAGTCGGGGACACCCACTTTTTCAAGTTAAAATTTTGGCCTTGCAATAGCCCAAAGAAAAAGGAACCACAAGATTATTAAAGGTTGAGGCAGTAGCCTGCGGCTCCGGCCAACCTTTTGCTCCCTTGAAGAGGGTATCACAATATACCCACTCAATATTGCCTCACTACCTCTATCGATCTGTGCTAATTTCGGACCATAGCAAACCTTAGTTTCTGCTTGGTCATACTTCCTTCGCTCAAAAAAAGAAGTTAAAAGTGTAAACAAACAAAACGGTATTAAGTAGCAAATCTCACGTAAACGAATGAATTGAACACTTGCAATTATCATGTTATCAATTAGGACATTATGTAAGATGATCAAGATGTAGAGATAGTACATACTTTTCACTGAGGCCTCCAGTCAAGCACGCACTCTATCCTTCTACGTCAACAGTCGCTCCAGTCAAGCACGCACTCTATCCTTCTACGTCAACAGTCGCTATCAACTACAACATGAAGAAATTTTCTGTTGTGGCGGGGTGCGTTCAAGCACTGAGACATTATATGAGTTGGTGGCCGATGTCAAACCCCGCATTCTGACCTCGACTAAAGTGGTCAATAAAATTATATATATATATGAATCTGATCATGAGAATCGTATTTTCCCCCAATGAAACTAAGCTTGAAAAATATGGAATTTGACGTAGCATAAAGATTCATTAGTTGCTTGAAGCGTACAACAGATGGTCTGAATGCCGTCATTAGTACAGTGAGGGCCGCAAATTCTAGAAAGTAATAAAAGTGACATGGGCGATATGGCTATTTTTTTTTTAAAGTACCTAGTCATAGTCAATAGTTTAGGTGGCTTGGAATCGTTTATGAGACCTACCTAGTAATATGCCTTGCTGCCTATTCCGATCAAACATGCAGAAAGGGTGTTCAACCCCAGTTCTCTGCAAGCCTTTAAAGTGGCGGAGCATCACACGTGATACAGCAGAATAGGTAGTGGAAGTGAAGCAGGCAGATTGTTTCTAGTCGGAATTTTAGTTCTCGAAACGTTAATTGACATCTCTCTTCCACATTTCTCAGAGGCTAATCCTATCAGGATCACGTTTTCCGCAACATTGAAACTTTTCATAAGCAGTAATTAAAAGATTTTAACTCATAATGTCTTTTGGTTACTCAATCGGAGATTTCATTGCAGGTGCCAACCTCACCTGTCAGTTGGTTCGTGTCCTGTCGGCGTCTCGAGGAGCTTGTATCGAGTATCAGGAAGCTTTAACAGAGCTTAGAGCTATGGAACAGGCCTTCCTCCAAGCAGGCAACCTTGTGAAAAGTAGAATGTTCACCCAAGACGTTATCAACGCAATCGCCTGTATAGCCTTGTCCTCAATCGACACCATCGACAAGTTTCTCGAACGAACAAGAGATTTACAGAGCCGCCTAGATAATAAAGCATACGGTCTGAACAACAGTTGGTCTAAAGTGGGGTGGCAATTTTACGGGAAAGAAGAGTTACGCGCGCTGAAGACTCAGCTGCATGAGCGCCTGAGCTCAATCAATACTCTCATCACAACAGCATCCAAGTAACTACCCCTCTCTTCTTAGATTTCTAAACTGCTAATGAGATGATAAGTTTCGTTGAGTTACCATCAGCTGTCGCGCAATACCAAGACAGGTCAATGAGAAACCCCATAGACTATTATACGCACAGAAAGGCAACTCGAAGCCCGTCTGTGTCATCCGCTACAACCAACCCCCCAAGCCCCTCAGACGAGACTCTGAATTTGGCACGGGTGGCAGAAACTAATACACCACCACTCAACGAGATTTCTGGATCAAAGAAGACCGTAGGTTACTATGAACAAAAGGATGCCCAGACCTCTCTTCATCACAACCCCTCTACCCAAAAGTCGTCATCGACTCATCTGGCTGTAAAGGTTGAGAGCACTATACCCAATGAGGACGAGTTCGAAAAAGCTGCTCCAAGAATAGAAAAGTCACAGGCTGAGATGGAGCGAGAGATACGCGCCAAGATCGAAATCGAACAGGCTGAAGCAGCAGCAGCAGCGAAGACTTCTGAAGCAGAAACACAATTTAGAAGAAATATTGAGATGATCAAGCAGATGATGACCTCACTGCATGAGAAAGAAGCTAGGAGAGAAGCCGAAGCTCAAGCTCAAGCTGAAAAAGCGAAGGAGATCAAAGCGCCAATCCGGTTCAAGGATGCCGTCGGTCGCAAATTCAGTTTCCCCTTCCATGAGTGCCAGAGGTGGCAAGTAAGTAAAGCAGACTCAGCTCCACTAGCACAGTTATTAACTTGTAAGCTAGGGCATGGAAGAGTTGATTAAACAAGCATTCGTCCACGTCGACGTCATTGGACCTCACGTGCAAGCTGGGCACTATGACCTAATAGGACCTAACGGAGAAATAATACTTCCACAAGTTTGGGAAAAGGTAATAGAACCGGACTGGCATATAACCATGCATATGTGGCCAATGGATCGACCAGAGCCGCCAAGAAAGCTAGGGCCGCCCAAACTACCTCCCAGACCGCTGGGACCGGCGCCGCCGCTTAGACAACCAGGACCACCGCCGCCACCGCCGCATATGCCGCTTAACTCAGCTCAAAAGCGGCCCCAACATCTCCGACCGGTTACTGTCGAAGGATTTCAACCGAACAATCCTACGGCAGAGCATCCTATCAATAGGCCAATGGAACGAGAGGCCAATTCCGTCAACAACCACGAATATAAGCTGTCAATAACACCGGTCCAGTTGCATAGTCCTTTAAAGCCAAGTTTTCAGGACGCCAAGGGAGAGCTGAGAAAAGCTTCTGGGCTCGAGCTATTGGACAGGTTCGACCCCAACTGGCGAAAAGTATACAAAAACATAATTTCAAACCATGGATTGACGGATGAGTTTATTCAAACGCACCAGGCACAGATTATAAGATTTTTGCAGAAGGAAAGGAATTCAATGACGGCCCAAGTATTGAAAGGGGCTTCCTTAACCTCTGTCGAACGCGGTTCGACGTGCTCATCCTCGAGTCAAGAAAGTGATATTCATAGGAAACATCCTCACTCTAGGAAAAGCCGATCATTACGACTGAGTGCAAAGTCTCAGTATAAACGTCGCGCCATCATTAAGAAAAGCCAGCTGGAGAGGGGTTGGGAAACAGATGAAGAGTAGATACCGCTGTATTTATTTACGGAAGAGGTGCTCACTGATACTGAAGCAGTGTACGTAGGTATGCTTACGTAAAAATCACTTACTAAGGGTTAGATTACACGTAAGGGGTGTAGGGGTAAGGGGTAATATTATATTAACTTTATTTTTTATTTTTTGACTTTTGGAAGAGAGGCTGCTCTCCAGTTAGCTGACGTTATGCTCTGGCTTATTGATATTGTATCATTGAAATATTAATGATGGCCACATCAGCCAAATAGTATTTAGCGTAATGAGACTGTCTCCTATTTTGAGGATCAATCTCAATGGAGGTAAAGAAAGATCAAAATTCAGCATCCAAGCAATCCTGCATATTTCCCAGCGATGTAAAACACACATAACTTATAGGCCCTAAATAATTTCAGTGACTATTTTTACATCATGGCCATAATAATTTCGTGACATCAACCCAGTCCTCAAAGCCATAAACAGCATCGACCTTCGCACCCGTGAAGCTCCGCCAACCCTTATCCGCCATCCATATATCCACACCGTACTGTTTGAATGTTCGAGCAGCACTGTTATTGTAGCCAGCAACGATTCCTACGTTTGTGGGAGTCTCCCAGAGCGGCTCCAAGTCGGTCTTGCTGTCCGATATAAAGACGATCTTCTCTGTGGGAGCTTTATTAACAAGACTTGCCATTAGGGTCGTTTTATCACCGCCAGAGAAGAGCGAGACGTTGTGATTCAGAGCAGAGACAGGCAGGACTCCCTTGGGGAGAATTTCAGGACTATACGTAGCGATGAGTGGGATCACGTCGGGGCATGACGAAGCCTCCTGTAGAACGAGCCGGGCCCACGACGGCGACCAGTTGAGACTTACGACGTTGATGCGAACGCCTTTTCTTTGCGCTGTTCGCGCGAACGAGCACCACCCGCTGCGAATTGTCTGGTTCCGGGCGTACTTTACCAACTCATCCGTCTTGACTGTCTCGAAGAGGCCCATTCCCTTCACCCATTCGAACGACCATACTTCTACATCCCGGAGCGATGCATCATTGCCGTACGAGATTGTACTTGCTAGTGATGATGGCTGCGGGAGCGCAGCCGCAGCGGCGTCTGCACGCTGTTCATAGATCTTTTCAATTTGGTCCCATGGCAGAACCGAGCTATTTCTGGGCAGGCTGGCGTAGGCAGCTGTCGCTAAGGTTGTACTGAAATACTAGAGTTAGCTTTTATGACAGCCCGTGAGTGTACAGTACGTATCGCAAGAGCACTGTCGGAGGCTTGCAATTGATTTCAACTCGATAAGGAAGTCTTAGGTATATTTTCGAAATTATCAGAACAAGAAAGGGTGACCCTGTATACTCACTAAGCATCAGATGTAACAATTGTCCCGTCAAAGTCTATGAACAGCTGAACCGAGGAATCGTTTGAGGGTGTACATCTGGCTACCACACGAATGGCAAACAACAACAGGCCGAGAAGGAATATCATGACGAGCGCTTCATAACAGGACCTCTGAAGTATATTTAGTGACTATGTTGCCAGTTTTGTGCATCAGAAAATTGCTCATGTACAAGATTATTTCTAGCATCTGCTTGGCAGGCTTTAGCGCCTGTTGCATATGAAACGCGAACCCATTATTTCGGAAGGGCACCTGGCCTGCTTTTTCGCCCCACTGTGAAGCTCTTGGTTCTCTTAAGCGTGATAATTCGAATTTGTAAGCGGATGTGTCACCAATGCTGCATCCGTTTTGGAATTTACTTGAACTGTTGAAGAAAACAACGTGAATGATAAGTACGATAAACAACCCGTGTTGAAAGTAGGTAGGGCGCAACAAACTTAGTCCGACTACTTTGACAGATATTGACAGATCTGCTGGGGCTGATACTTTATCATGAACATTTATAATACATGATTGGGAAACTGATTTTCACGTACGACCATAGCCTCTAGAAAACTCGGCATCCCGTCCGCTCTGCCCTAGATAAACTAGAGAGCGCTAGATTAGTAGTTGGGTCGGTGACGACCAGCGAATCCCTGGTGTTGTACGTTGGATTTTTTTTTTTGGCTTCTTTTTATTTAGTCAACAAGAGTCTGGGATCAGGGTATAGAAATGAGACTGAGTAACTGAGTCCAAGAAATAGCCTTTACAATAATTTACATAGAAATCGATCGCTACTGCTGTTCTTTAACTACCTAGGTAGCTTGTTTGACATTTGACTGAAGCATTAAAGATCTTGGTTTGCGGTAAGGATAGAACGCGTTCTGTTAACCCCTAAGTATAGCTATTTCTCTCAACATCCGCTGTCGTTTATATGCAGTGAGACTCAACTATACCAGTTAGGGATACATATACCTCGATGTATGGTGAAATGCCCCCCTAAACCTACATACCCCTGAGCCGGCCATTATGCATCCAAGGCTGGTGGAAATTAGTAAAATCGATGGGTATCACTTTTTCAAGTAGATTCGTAGAAAATCATCGATAAATTCAACGAAAAGCTAGGTGGTGGCGTAGAAAAACGAAGGTATAAATGGCTAAGTTGCCTGCATTCTGACCCTGACAAAGCCCCTTACTGCCTACCCCCTTATATTCAATACAGATAAAATCAACCCCCTTGCAACTGGCTAAGTCTACCAGAACCTTCAATTTGTTGTTTCTCCCTACATCGGATAGCCCTGTGCTAGATCGAGTCGATATCGAGTTCCACCTTCTGCCTCTGTCGATATAGTACCTTGGTATTCACATTAGCTCTCTGGTTGAATCCAAGGAGCGTAATTTTTGTGTCTGTTCCTGGTGCCAGTTCCCAATCGTACTTCATCAGCAGATGGCAAAGCACAATCTTTATTTCATTGGCAGCGAAGAAGCGTCCTGGACACGCGTGTTCACCATGTCCAAAGCCAAAGTGGTCAACGCTAGTAGTGACTAGTTGCGCCATATGCTCTTTACCAGGCTGCGAGCGGAGTTCCAAAAATCGATCGGCCTTCCATACCTCAGGGTTTTCGTAAACCTCCGGGTCTATCATTCGATGCGTGTCGATGTGGACGCGGGAGCCCTTTTTGATAATAGTACCGTCTGATAATACGGTGTCCGCTTCCACGGCACGGCGCATAGCTATTGTTCCAAGTCTCATCAGCAATTATAAAGAATGCGGTCGGCAATGGAATTCTTTACTCACCAGTAAAAAACGGCCTGATACGCTGAGTCTCCTTAATCACACTATCCATTAATTTCAAATTGTACAGCGAGGATTTTTTCCAGCCGTCTTGTCTCAAAACGTGAACAATCTCATCTCGGACAGCCTGCATGGTCTCCGGGTGCTGGATAAGTTCGACCAAAGTTGACTGAAGTAGATCCGACGTTGTTGAAATTGCCACCAGAGACAGTATCAGTTGAAATTCAACAGCATCGTATCCCGAGTTGAGTGCATTTGACTCTTGTTCAATCCAGTCCAGTGCATCGTTGAAAACTGGAACTGGCTGACCAGCTGCTAAAGCAGCTTCTTTCATCTCGCGCCTCTTCTTCAGAATGGGATCCATCAACTTTCTTGCACGTCCGAAGTAATCATTGACCCGTCTGCATTGTGGAAAGAGCCAGCCGATATATGGCCGTAAGTTTACCGGATACTTGGTGAGTGCATTCACTGCCTCGACCCCGTCAACTGTATAGTTCTTTGTAATATATAACCATTCCTCGCTTCTTGCGAGCTCTTCTCCTAGAAACACCCGAGATGACATGCGGGCGGTTATATCTAGCAAAAGAGGCGTGATAGAAATTTCACGCCATTCTGTATAAATCAGCTTGCGTAGTAGAAATTATGGATGGTAGTGGTTGACTGACCGGCGGGTTGCCCTAGGTTGATATTAACAGCGTATGCAATTTCTTCGGATAATGGCTCGGTGACCTGGCCTGCTATGATTCAGCAAAGACGATCTAGATGCCGAGGACAAAAAATTATTTACCGAGCAATTTTGTTAATTGTTTCCTGGCTATTATTTGCACAAGTTTGCCGCTGTGCCCGAGGGCCGCAACGGGTGAAAAGCCCGCAATTTCGCAAACGCGCTCCTATAGAACAGAGCCTTCGATTAATCACCAAGGTTTTGTGTTCAGTCCGCCGATTAATACGTACTTGGGTAAATGTTCCAAAGAAGGTGAGGCCTGGTGTATTGCGAACTTCATCGAAGGCTTCGGATTGCAACATGATAACCTCTCCGAATTCCGTGGTCATTCGGTACGGCTGGTTGGGGTATTGCTTTCTAGCCTTCTGTAGGATAGTTTTCGCCGATTTCCGGTACGTACGCTTTACAATACATGTTAGAAGCTTAGTCAATGTCAGATCTTTCGGTGCTGGCTTACTTTCGCTTCAGCATTGGAGAAGAGGCTGGGAGGATTAACATAAGGAAGCTTCTTCAGGCTGGGATTAGATATGGACCATGCGTAAGTTGTCGAAAGAACCAGTATGATACCAAGGAGGTAAGGGACTGAATGGACAGACAGTAGAGCACGTGGACTCCAGTTATCATCCAATGAGGAGAAAGTGAAGTTGGATAGGAGTTTGTCGTTCATTTTGGCAGAACTATTCCACATCGGACGTTTCTTGACAGGCAATATGAGTAGAGTAAAAGTCCTCTTGTGCAAGAAAAGTATGGTTTAAATATTATTCAGGCAGGCCGTCATCGCCACGCGAAGTATCATGGGGGGAAATACCTTACTCCCATGATATCGCCGATCATCCTGAATTAGGTAGCCTCTAACTGAATATCCGCTTCAATCAAGTAGCAAATACACACCCTATTCCTCTGCAAGTGCACGAGACTGACAGCTTATACAGCTCAACGTTTCATCCAACCAACTATCGGATATCGAATTGACGGGGGAATCGGAGGGTCGGCTGGTCGTCATAGCACATTTCGGATGGTGGCGGCGTGAAGACGTGAAGACGCGAATGCGCGAACACACGAGTTCGCGGTGTGCACGCCCATACTATTGGGCTTTACTTGACAACCCTTGTAATATGATGTCTGGCGTCGAAGCTACATTCGTACTGTGATGCTGAAAACTTGCCCCTATACGTTTATCTGCCGTCCACCTAAATGAAGCACCTATGCACAATCTATGTGAAAAGCATCTGCACCAGTTGCCACAGATGAAACGCATAAAGTTCTTAAGGGGGGATACAGTGACTACCTAGGTATTTGTGTGTAAAGGGTATTTAGGTAAATTATACCCTATTCACAGTTTTACGACTTACGGTTATCAGGATCCGCTCTCATTGGCCCAGGTATACTTCTAATACTGCATGTATCACGTCATTCTCCAATACATGCAGTGTGCGAAGCAAACGAGCGTAAGAAATCACCGTTGCTACAATGCTAATGACCTCTTGTATGCAACTTGATGCTACAGCATTGCGTACAGGAAACATACGTGAGCTCGTAGTTCTCCAGTCAGAAGGGCCACAAGACCCTACTCGAGACAGCCCTATCTAATATACACATTGCTTCTCACTAGCTACCGTAGTCCACTCGATTAGGTTTCGCTTTTCGCTTGAAAGATATCAAATGGTGGGTGTGCGAGAGCGGCATGGTTCGCACACTTAACCCCACGGGGTGTTTCTGGGATCCTTATTCGACAAACCACTCCTAATGCGACATAGTGTTACGTTCGGACTTCCGTGGGCAGTTGAAATCCCACATCGAAGTCGTAGTTGCTGCCTCAACATACACTTGGCACACTAATCAATGATCCACTGCTTATCTAGGCTAGTTACCCTCCGTAGGTCACCCAGTCTTGCATCTGAGATTCCGGTCTTCAGCGGACTCAAGAGAAAGAACTCTTGTCGCAAGCTTTACTAGCTTAGCCATGAGTATGGGGATGGTCAATTCAACATCATTAGGCTACTAGGTTGTAGGACAAGAAGTAGAGCGCTCACATGAAGAGATCTTGACATCGTTAACAAGTTAATAGGTAGCGTGACTCAGGTAAGCCTACTTAAAGTCAGGATTTTGATGGTGAAAATGGATAGTATTAGGGAATTGAACTTCATTATGTAGTGAATCTGGCTGAAGAATCAGTAAGATAGTTGCAGTCTATCATTTCTAGCACGCCTCGGTCATGCCCACAAGAAACAGTGTTTCGTGATAATGCACACAGTGTCAAAAAATGAATGGCTTCTTAGTACGACTGCATCTGGAAGTTGTACTATTTTTATATGCTTATCTCCCCTTCGAATGATTTTTTTGATAGCCTCAACGATAGAGTTGGGATCGGGAAATATAAGACCCGGAGCCTAGCACAGCAGGCTGCTTACACGCTTCTTTGTGCTTCGATAGCTTTAATACATCTCGAAAAGAAAATCATAAAGCTCAATTGAACGTCTCGTCTTTGATGATTGAATTTTGTTTGAACTCGCCTGGTGTATGTTATGAGTCTTCTATCATATGCCTTTCATTTTTTGACCTGGTTGGCGGTGAGCTATAGCCCCAGAGTTGATACTAATGCCATCCTTATCTATACTATCTCGACTTGATTCCTCTTAAGTATCCCTGCAACAGCGGTCTTGGAGATTGTGTTCTGTGGAGGCTCGTAAGAATGTTATCCGAAAGGACTCATGTTTATCCTTTTCCTCTAACGAATCGTATCGCTCCCTGGATGGCCTCTCAGCGATGCGATGCCGGCAAGGCCTATCTCTTGCGTATAGATAGGACGGTCCGCTGCATATAAGAGAGCTATAGTCAACGAATAACGCTGCCAATGGTTCACGTCTAAGACGCATATTCTTGGCATTTTCTCTAATTAGGTATCGACGCAAATGCCTTCTAAGAAGTCGGTTGCCTTGGTATTGGCGTTAACGAGGACAGTTATCGCAGACCTTGTGCCTCGCGATGGTCTTGAATGGATTTCTACTAACACGTCCTTGCCTAAAGTCGTGTATGACCCTTTCGCCATCACCCAATTTACGACAATATAGACTTACTAAGACCCATATTAGTATATATGATGCTGGAGGCACTATCTTATCGACTTCAAACTACAGTCGTCTCGACAATATCAACTACGGCGGAGGTCATAAACCAACTGTCGAAGATCTCATTGGTAATGTTTCGGAGGTTTTGAACGTAGCGCAAGTGGCGATCGTGCAGTTTTCTGTCTCCGGCGGGAGCTCGGGAATCAATTCTTCGCTATACTTGAATATCAGTCAGTTTGCAAATCGTCAGCTCTGCTCCGAAGAATCGGACATTGCAGGCGCCGTCATGCTTCACGGCACTAACACGTTAGAAGAAACGGTAGGTCTCCTACTTGGCCCAAGGAGCAATGAGCGACATAATTGACTGAAATAGGCTTTTGGTGTTGATCTGACGTTCAATTGTTCCAAGCCCTTCATAGCTACGGGCGCCATGCGGCCAGATTCGTACGTCTCGCCCGATGGCCATTCGAACTTTTACCAGGCTATTACAGCCGCGGTCTCGCCATCTTCGAGGAATCGGGGCGGTCTCATCGTCTTTAACGACAGGTTGGTCGATCTACCCCTTAGTGCATCGTATTACTGAGCACTATACGTCTAGACCTAGCATCCTTACTAAGAAGACCGTAGAATCACGTCTATATTCTACTCAACAAAGACTAATGCTAATACTCCTGACACCTTCAAGGCCATAGAGCAAGGTAATTTGGGTGTCTTCTTAGCTGGACAGCCCTTCTATTATTTCGGCGCTTCATACCCAACTGGGCGTCCGTACTTTGACGTCACGAATACGACGGAGCTGCCTTCTGTCATCATTCTCTACGGTCATCGTAAGTTTAGAGAACTAATCACTGAGCTTGAAAGTTGACTTGCGAGCTACGTGGCTGATAGAGCGCAGAGGGTTTTGATGCATCACTCATGTATGCGGCTGTCGCAAATGGTGCTAAGTAAGTCATCCCCGTGGCATTCGAGAAATTCCCGGCTGCTACCGGTAGATCATAGATTCGAGTACATTGCGGCGTGAAAGGTATATGCTAACATAGATTAGAGGTCTTGTAGTAATGGGACCCGGCGCTGCCCAGCTCAGCCCAAGCGCTCAAGATGCCGCAGCTGGCCTCTATAATCGTGGCATCCCAACGGTGGCGGTCCAGCGAACTGTCACAGGCACAGGTATCCCCGGTCCTATAGCAGAACCTATGTAAGCATTTGTTCCAGGACTTGAAGAATGTCACTGATTGCTAATTATTTCCTTCTAGCATATACTCTAGCTATCAAGTCGCAACATTGACAAGAATCATGCTCCAGCTGAGCATCAACGCTGGATATAGCCTTAACGACATCAGGAAATTGTTCGAGGATCCCCTTAGACAGGCTGTATACGGACCATGGGTAAACCAGCAGGCTTATGGGTTGGCGATGTAAAGCAGGCAGACAGACATGTCTACGTTGACAGCTGATTGTCGCGAGATTTCCGCCTTTATTTTCTCATCATTATTGGAATCAGCAGAAAGCCGTTAATAATGGGAAAAATTGGGTTCTCTGTGAGAGTATACATAGAACAGGCTGTGAGTTCTACTGTGAATCTCTCTTTGGCCTGTCTCAGTCGTTCGAGAACCGTTCATATGCTATGACAGAAACCAATGACTATATAATGGTTTCGTGGTGTAGTTGGTTATCACGTCAGTCTAACACACTGAAGGTCTCCGGTTCAAGTCCGGGCGAAATCAAGATTTATTATTTTGCCAAATGTACAGGCGTTGGCCTATTCTTGGTAATGTTTTTGCTGTCTCTCTGGGACTGCTGGAGGGGGGAAAAGTGGAAACGCCGACTGTCCATGGCGTGATTTCACGTGACCAGCTTGTTTTAGAGCGGGTGTAGACTGCAAAGAACATAACATGATGCATCAATAAATTCGTCTGTTGAACATTGCTGGTGTGTCTATTCTGAGCGGACGCTGGAAGCCGGTCGCAATCAGTGAGCCGTTGTGGTAAATCATGGCTGCGTTTACTGCCCCGCGTCTCCTGGCCCGGGCCCCTGTTAAAGCGCTTGCCAGGACATATGCCACATCGATACCAGCAAAGGCACATCATCGTGTAGTCATTGTTGGAGCTGGAACAGCTGGTGTCACTGCGGCTGCGCAGCTACAACGCTCCACGGGGCTTGAGAAGAAAGATATTGCTATTCTGGACCCAGCCCGGACACATCATTACCAGGTAAGCAGCCCCGACACTCCCCTTCATAAGAATATAAGCAATTCATAATATAACAATGAACCTATTTTGACCTTTCTGCAGCCCGGTTGGACGCTCGTAGGCGCAGGTCTTAAAACGTTAGATGATGTTCAGAGACCCCTATCTCATGTCATCCCCGAAGGGGTGAAGCACTATCCCTTGCGGGTCTCTACATTTGACCCAGAAAACAATGCCGTCAAAACTTCCGAAGGAGTTGATGTCTCGTACGACTACCTGATTGTTGCGCCTGGCCTCGAGACCAACTTTGCCGGTATCTCAGGGCTTCAGGAGGCCCTGCAGGACCCCGCTAGCCAAGTATCATCAATCTATTCTGAAAAGACTGTCGAACAAGTCTGGCGGAATATCCAGACCTTCAAGAAAGGACCGGCCATTTTCACTCAGCCTGCAGGCATCATAAAATGTGCTGGTGCACCTCAGAAGATCATGTGGATGGCCCTCTCGCAGTGGCAGCGAGAAGGTGTGCGGGATAACATTAACGTCACTTTTGCAACCGGTGCTCCAGGTAGGGTATCCGACACGTTTTCGTGTTAGCAACGCATACTAACAGGAATAAAGCTATGTTTGCGGTACCGAAATATTCCCAGGTCTTGGATACCCTACGGAAAGAGCGCAATGTCGAAGGCCTGTTTCAGCACAACCTTGTCGCCGTCGACGCAGAAAAGAAAGTGGCAACCTTCAAGAACCTAGCTGGGGACACACTTGTAAAAAGAGAATTTGGTTTCTTACACGTAGTCCCTCCACAGAAGCCGTGGAACTGGGTCGCCAAGTCGAAGATTGGTGAGTTCACTTAGGATATCGTTGCATAACGTACTATACTGGTCGGAGCTAACATTCATCATCCCCTCAGCTGATTCAGCGGGCTGGGTTGATGTCGACAAATCCACAACGCAACATAACAAGTATAAGAATATCTTCTCGATAGGCGATGCGTCGAGCTTGCCAAATAGCAAGACAGCCGCTGCCATCACGGCACAGGTTCCCGTCATGATTGATAATCTCTTAGCTACGATGGATGGGAAGGAGCTTAAAGCCGCTTACGATGGCTATGCTAGCTGCCCACTTCTGACGGGGCATAACGAGCTCATGCTTTGCGAGTTCAAGTACGGTGGTGTGCCTAAAGAGACGTTCGCTAATATTTTTGGTGGCCAAGAAACGCCTAGCACACTATATTACTACCTGAAGAAAGATATTTTCGTAAGTATCATCAGATTGGAGTTTCCTGACACACCCCTATGGTAAATTTGAGTTAACGTAACATCAGCCTTTCGTCTACTGGAGTTATTTCTTGAAGGGCTTGTGGTATGGCCCTCATCACTTCTTCCGGCCGGAGACCAACCCAAGTCAAGCATGAAGAGGGATTGCATAGGAGTGACTATGAACAGCTCGGTCTCGCACTTGAAAGCATAATACGGCGTAAAGGACTAGAGCCTGCATTCTATAGACAGAGAACAGTGTAAGCTAGAGAACTCAAGCATATGTATTGATCTATAGAACTCCATAACGAGCGAGTGTCATGATAAGCACCGCAATTCAGCAAATCGCCTCATAATAGGGCCTTCGATCAATTTCCGCATGGTGCTTTTCTCATAACTCATAATCACCTCTAGCCCACCATCGTCCCCGTCAAGACTAGGCACGCGTGGCAGCACGATAGGGTCCCTCTGGTAATTCATCTTCGGCAAACGCACCGTATCACAGCGACCAATAGTATCGCCCCAGTTAAGTTCGTAGACATGCTGATCTGCCCACGAGACAACTGATGCTGCGCTACCTCCCACGTCGCATCTTGGCGGACCAAGGATAAGAGACGCTTCTGCGTTCATGTCTGTGTGCGCCTCGAGGTACGATAACACTTGACGCACGACTACATCATCGATTCCATGCACAGACTGCCTTATCGCAAGTGCTACTTTTGCGAGTATTGGAATGTCAACCGAATTTATTGCTTTCTCTGCCTCTATCCATGCTTGCAGCATCGGCTCCGACTTTTGATCTCGGGTCCCAGGTTCGGGGTCGGTCCTGATGTGAGAGATCCGACACACGTCCCTGTGGAGTACTTTCGCGTTTGTCACCAGGAATGCGGCTCCTAGAAAGTCCCGCGGTAGCAGTTTGCAAAGTACGAAGCGGAACTGCACGGGAAACGATAGTGTGCTGGTTCGTGTGTCATTGTCAGCATCCGCCTCATTCTCATTGGTATCGAGAAGGCCAGAGCTTCCCTCGGCTTCTATGATTGCGCCCCATAGCAAAGATGACAAGATATCACTTGTCGATACCCAAGATCCGGGCTCCTGCAATGTAATGTGCACATTTGCAGCATCCTTGAGCACTCGTAGCTGTTGGTGAGGAAAATAAAAGATACCAGTTTGGTAGTTCTTTTGTCCGCTTCCTGCGACTTTTCCTGCCTGCGATCGGCCAGCTAACCGCGCCAATTCTTCGGGGGTCCTGATATGCAGGAGTTTCGGCATAGATGCGTGAGCTGATGGATCGGACGAATTCTCTGACGCATAAAAGAGAGGACTCCGATCTATCCAGCTCGGGTTAAACCCTATCTCTTGCGAAGAACCATCGCGACAGTGTGAAGCCCAAATTTTGAGTAGTACATCGAAGCCCGTGATGTCGACCACGACATGATACACTGCCACGCACAAGATCAGTCCGCCCTTGACGAGCGATGCACGGGCAAGAAATACAGCTGGCGAAGTTGGGTAAGGCGGAACAGAGCCTAGCGGGATTATACCTGGGGTGAGAAAAGCGCTGGGTGAGAAGTGTCCGGCTTTGAGAGTGGCATAGTCGATAGAAGCAGAGAGGTCATGCCATGAGAAGATGTCGTCAGGGCTATGGTATTGTGTACCTACTGCGACAGCTGAGCCTGTTCCTGATTTGTTGCTGACGACTCGCGAGAGAATGTAAGGCACATCTTGAGCCAACCCGGTTAACCCCTGCGATAACGTACTGATCGCTGAGGGACTCGATGTTGGAAAACAGTATATCTGGCGCACGTATGCGCGCGGCATGAACCCTTCGAGGGGAGAAAGGCGTATGGGGTCGGGTAGTAATGCGGGGGCCGCCATCTTAATGGCTTGCTATCGTAAATCGGCAAGTCTCGTAATGGCTTACCAGCTGGCATTAGAGAGATTTTCACAGTACAGCTGCATTTTGATCGTTATTTTCTTATGGGACCTATGACTCTCCCATCATTAGTCATCCATAGAATTGTATAGATTAGCGGGTAAGCGTATCCATACTACCAAGATACTCTCGCCTCAAAGCGGTGTGTAAATGTCTAGCCCGGGTTCAATAGGATCCGAGTACGCTAGCTTTATTTAATTAATGATCTGTGTTTGTTTGGTGAGAACGGGGTGGCCTGGGAGAAGCGAGATATGCAAGCTGTAACATCTTGACCCAATGTATTACGGCACAGTCCCAGCATGATTGAAAGGATTTTCTTTCCCATATCTACCTTTGAATGACATGAACATTGAAGTCTATATATGATGCTCGTATACGCCACAGCAGGTCGAATTCAGGGGGAATATGAAGTAGATACAAAAAAACTAGCTATAAAGCGAGAAGTGTGAGATAAAGACAGATGAAGCTGCTACATCGTAAGTTCATTTCACATTTCGTACTAAATTCGAAACTCACGAGGAGTTAGGAAATGAATGTCGACTGTAGTGTAGTAATACCATTGATCCGTAATTTCCAGGGGCTCTGGTCACGATGTTCTCTTATGATAGGCCACTTCTACAGCAAGGTCCACTGTGTATGGATTTCAGTTGCCCCTGATTGGCCGTTTCAACAGCAATTCACAGGGCGACAGCGACATCAAGAAACTCGAGATAGGTATATAAGAGCATCTTAGACGCTACTATTCATGAAAATCCGTTCCAACTTTACAGCCTTCTCTCGGTCAAGTTTTTACTCCTAAGATTGAAAAAGACACTCCTCAAGAAAAATAGCCGCTACAATCACTTCAAGCAACTCCAAGATTACCATGGAGGTAAGTAATTGGACATAACCTGCTGCCTCAGCTTGAGAGAGAAAAAACTCACAGATCTTAGACGCTCGCTCAAAAGCTTATCCCCGAGACTCTTCGCTGGCGTCCAATGCCCGCGCCCTATCATGAGGATAGGTCGACACCTTTCGCCGTAGTGAAAACGCCAGATATCCCCGTCCCCTGTCGACGATGCATGAAAGACAGCCAAGTTGGCGAAGAAATGTTGCTTATATCTTACGACCCGTTCCTCGGCGACAGCCCCTACCGATCCGCGTCGCCCATTTTCGTCCATTCGAAGTCATGCGAACCCGCAGTCTTCCCAGCATCCGGTGGTTATCTTCCCGAGCAGCAAAGAACGCGGCTCCTATCTATCCGCTCTTTTGACGCGAAGCATATGTTGCAGGGTTGCGAGATCGTGGACGGTGATCGTCTACTAGAGACGTGCCAGAAACTACTGGGCAGTGATACCTCGGCGGAGTATTGCCATATACATTACGCTCAGTCTGGTTGCTTCGCTGTTGGGGTTGAAAAAGCAGCTTTGCCTCAGTAGATGGATACTGGGATGTAAGTCGTATCCAGCTGGAAGGTATTTGTTTGGGTTTTTAGATAGTCTAAAGGGTATTGTTCCGTAGTGGCCGTCTAACTCAAGTCATGCTGGTTGGCGGTCAACTCACAAGTTAAATCACAAATTTTGGTCTTGCTCTTATAAAAGTTCTTGATTATTATATTCCATGATGGTGAAGTCCATGGGTTGAGTAATAAAGCATCCATGTAGCCTGATGTATAGGTATCCGTTTGCGCTCCGTGTTATCTAGAGTGTATCTAGAGTGAAGTCAAGCCACCGACAGGTCGCCGCTGGGTCGAAACGTGAGGGTAAGCGCTCAACATTGCTGAATCTTGAGTCTCTCCCAACTCCCAATTAGTTGGGAAGACTAGGACCTTTGTATAGCCTATCTATTGCGTGCCCACTAGAAGGGCTTCCGCTAGCCACCTGCGTACCTAATGCCTGACACTTCGACATGCTCGCCATTTGTTTGTGAAAACATCGCCATGTCCCAATCGCAGTCATTGATCCATTCTGATATTGGGCCTTGATCAAAGCTGATACAGTCAAGACCATCAAGGGCTTCTGGAAACCAGTTATAGGTAGTCTGATTGAAATCCAAGAAAGACATCCCGCCAGTGTCGTTGTCGATCGGAGCAATATCTATGAGACTAGTCCCATTACTGAGGTCGACGACATGAGGCGTATGGTCTGAAAGCGAAGCAACAGGTGTTTCAGGAACAGAACTCGGTCCTGCATTCTCTCGTCTCACAGCTGCTGCATATGCACCAGGCGTTGAGCCCATGACTTGCTTAAACAAGCCATGAAAATAGCGAGACGATAAGCCCACATGAGCCGCGATATCTATTAGCTGAACTTCTCCCTTGCGCTGACGGACGTACTCGCAGGCAATTTCGACCTGCTTTTCCGCAGAAGCCTGCGGGGATTCGTGGCTCGAGTCTGTCGACTCCGGCCGACAGCGCCGACAGGCCCGGAACCCGGCCGCCATAGCGCTGGCCGCTGATTCAAAGAATCGTGCATTTGAACGGCGTGGGCGTCGTGACGGACAGCTTGTCCGACAATAAATCCCCGTCGAGACAACGGCGTAGAGAAATTCAGTTGTAGGAGTGTGCGCGAGCACAAGCCGCCACCGGGCTTCATCTGCTGGGGATGTAGTGGAATGAGCTGACTTGAGGCGCTTGTCGCGCGGTATAGCGACTCTATTGCTCTGGGCCATTCTTTTCGTTCTATATTATTAGGATTTAATGTGTAATGTTGTATGATATTATGGAATAGATGGTGTCCTGGACAATGTTACGACGAAAGCGATGCAGTATGAACTCCAACTCCTGACTAACCCATCATGGATCATTAGTGGCTGCTGATTGGTTACTTTGAGAGCAACTAATTACCTACAACCCAGTAAGCAACTATCGCTGATACTAGTTTACCCAGCAAGCTGTAGAGAACATTTTTTTGCCTTACATTCCACCCTCTTAGCTGACAACCAAGTGAACGAAGAACTGAGAATTAATTTTCTCAGTGAAGGTACAAACGTATATGAACAAATTGGCATAACTTCTTGTTACATGTTAAATTCAAGATGCCTGTCACCAGAATGAGCACGTGGAAATATGTCACACGGCCTCAAGGGACTGCGACTGCATCCGAGACTAGGCTCCTCAGCTACTCGTACATGCCTAATTGAATGAAAGAGGGCTATGCGAGAGCATGCGCCAGCAAGGGAGCGCAAACGAGGCTGTCGCATATATAGATCTTAGGTCACTGCCTAGCCGAAAGGGAGAACTCAACTTCCTTGAAGCCGTAGAATATTGATTGTAAGTTGAACACTACCCAGCCCTTGATCCGATCCCTTACAGAACATAGTTGCACTTAAAGTTCACCGTGTTACGTATATCAAAACAATTTAATTGCGAATAAGGAGATTAATCCGTTGTACAGGTAGGATGTTTGTCTGAGAATACTAAAAAACCTGCTTATTCGCTTTCTGAGGGAGTCGGGGCCGTGACTGGGCAACGATGCCCCTGCGTGTTTACATGCAACACACTTCTTGTCATAACTATAGGATGCTGCTATATTCTCGCTCTTCCTCTCTTTCTCTACATATATCTCACGGTAATCCAACAACATTACCGCATGACCGCTTTCGGTGTGGTGGCCTCTCTGGTTCCTCATATTATTCGACAAGCCCATCACAGTTCTCGCAGTATAAGACCAAACAAACACATAATTTCTGGAAGATTCTAGCCCTTGCGAAGCTATTCAGCTGCGGGAAGGCACTCACCTTCAGCATTTAAATCGCGAGACTGCACGTGATCTTTCATAGTTGTGCGCAATCCATATAGCTTATTCAGCTATACATCTGGGTATTAAATATGTCATACATTCCGAAGATCGATAAGCTGCTGGCAGCTCGCGATGACAGGCATGGGGCCTTAACTTATGGTGTCGAGCTGGAATTTCTCGTTCCATCCATACCCAGCGATGCACAAGATCCCGATCCAGATATCATCAATCAGTGTGTGTACCGGTCATCCGGAGACGACTCAGAAATGATCAAGAAAGATGTACGGGAGCAGCTCTGTAAGTAATTCTTAAGTCATTTTATTCATTACTGGGCTAGCTTCAAGAATATCGAGACTATCTGTGCCCTACCCGTGTCTGATGAGTCTTCTACATATCCAAAAAAAAAAAAAAAGAGGGGTTCACGGATTGAAGACAAGATTTCTGACTGCGAATATTAGTGGAGGATCTCCAGCAGCAGCTGGAAGACATCCCTTTCCGCGCCATGGAGGACGATGATTTTCACCCTCCGCTTGGGGATGTGGTGATCTACGACGCATGGCGTCTGGGAGGTGAACTCACTATTAGCAAGCACGATGGTCACGAACCTGCCGAGGGTCCTTACCACTGGACTGACTGTGAGCTGACCTCTGCGATTATGAATTCCGACGAGGATGGCCAGGAGATCGAAGATGTCTGTCGACTTCTTAAGACTATTCGAGTTCACCTAAATAAGTCAACAGCAGTACACGTTCATGTGGGCCGTGGCGACGAGCCATTTAGGTCAGGGTTCCGCAATTCGCTATTTTTTCTCTGATGTTTATTATTCTACTCTCGTGAACCCTATAAGCTTTCAGATATTCTGTCCTAGATAGTGGCTAACGACTTCATTCTGATACAGTCTTCTTACATTGAAAAAGTTCACCACGCTATATTGGCTGACGGAAAAGGCCATCATAGAGTTACATCATCCGAGCCGCCACAATAATAAGCACAGCTTCCGCCTGAACAACTGCTCCTTGCTAGCACATAAATCGCAGTTATGCCTAGAAAAGGAAGAGCAGAGCTCACCCAGTGGGTTTTCCGACTTGATGACGGAATACGTTCCAGAGGCTGGTTTGAGTAAACTTCGGCAAGCCCAGCTCCGCCGTATCTGGGCCTGCAGCAGCATCGAGGAAGTAGCGGAACTAATGCAGAGAAGCGATAAAGTACCGGAATACCGAGCTTCTGGCAAGAGGGGTGCAATGGGGTTCCTGCGCTTCTTGCCAGCGGGCAAAGCAGGAGGCAATATTCAGACCTTCGAGTGGCGTCAGATGTCTGGCTCGCTCGATGCCAACCACATTAACCAATGGGTCAAGGCTTGCATAGCATTCACTGACTTCTGCCGCCTCTCTGACAAGACTACCTTTAAGGAGTTCGTGAAGAATGTGATAGAGAGAGGCAAGGATTACACTGGCATTGAGCTTCTTGAGGATCTGGACGTCGACACTCGGGTCTTCAGGAAAATGTCGAATGTATGGTCTCAGGATGCTAGTTTCTGCGAGGATCACAAGGGTAGAAAGCTCTTCGCACCCAATTGAGGAGTTCTCGAGTCGGGAGTCCATGCATATGCTCGCATTTTCGTACATGTATGACGAGTTACAGGATTAGAGAATACCGATTTCGCAGATAGAGTACTGGCATCAACCCTATCTGAGCCGGAAACCTATAGAATACTGATTCTTTTCACGAATAATGTAGCCTGGTTTAACCTTGTGAAATAAAGCTTTCTGGTCGGTCGGACGATCAAGCGCGTGAAAGGTGTCCCCAGTAAACCTTCTTCTAGAAACGTTAGACCTTGATGCTAGTGAAGCTTTGATTAGTAGTCCATACGTATTCTCAGAGTCCAGCTCCATGCTTTCTACATGGGGCCAATAATAGCCTGCCACAATCAAGACAGCTTACAAGCATAATCATTCGCCTATTAATGATCTCCGTGTAATCGAGACACTGAATTTGACGAAAAGAACAGATAATGGGTGCATATACTACGCCCTTCTAGACACATCCCTAAGCCCTATCCTGTAGGAAGCAAGGAAGGCCATCCTTCATAGGGAGTGTAAGGCTGATTTTGCTGACTCTTTCGCCCTCATATGCTGGTGTAAAATCGAACAATAGAACCATGGTAGCGATAACCTGGGTGGCGATAATCTCAGCCATTCGCTTGCCAAGACATGTCCTTTGCCCACCGTCTTTAGATGATAAGCGTTAGTAACTTCTACCCACGACAAATAAATAAATAGTTGATCAAGGGTATTACTTACAGAAAACAGGAAATTCCGACGCGCCCTTTACGGTGAGTCTGCCGTGCTCAGCAAGCCATCTTTCAGGCCTAAATGAATCGGCATCTTCGCCCCAGGTAATTTTGGAACGGTTCATTGCCCATAAGCTCCACAATACAACCGCTTTCTCTGGGAGAAATGTTCCATCAGGTAATGTTGTAGCTTGTTCGCACTCCCTAATTTCGAATGGTATCGGTGGATACAGACGAAGAGTCTCGTAGAACACCGCCATCGTATAGGGCAAAGACGTAGGAGAAAACACAGCAGACGAGATGTTGCCTTTGCTACCAAGCTGCTGAGAGTCCAGGCCATGGGCCTTAAGAACCTCCTGCGCTTCCTTTCTGATCTTCTCAATAACGGATTTATTTCGCATCAGCAGATATAGGCACCATGTCAATGCTTGTGCAGTAGTGTCTCTCCCTGCCGTCAAGTATGTGAGCGCTGCATCCGCCACGAGCTTGGGCTGAGAGCCTAAAGATGCGAGTAGAGACTGAATTAGACTACCGGACACTTGGTCGAGTCTGTTTCCGTCGGCATCGTCTGACTGAGCCAGAGACCTAGTTGATTTTGGGTGCTCATCTACTGCATTGTTGACAATGCCTAGTCCGAACTGCCTTACAATAGCCAGAGATCTCCTGAATCTAGAACCCGTAAAAATCTCGGTCACGAACCATAGTGGATTCTGGAAACGCTCTGCGACAGCCCCGGAAGCATGATCGAATGCCACAGTAAAGTCGTCATCGGCGTGCATCTCCATATCATAGGCCATTTTCCCCATCAACAGACTAGTGATCTCATGGAAAAAGAGCTGCAAGTCGACGGTTTTGCCTTCTTTGACCCGCGTCCTCACTAGGTCGATGCTACTGCTTAGATACCGGGGGAGTGCAACATCTGTCAAAGTACGGAGATTGGGCGTGTTGAGAAAATGCAGACCTGCCTTTCTTTGAGCTTTCCACAGCTCGCCATCGGCGTTGATTATCCCATTTCCGAAGAGATCCCAGGACCGTTGCTTGACGAAATCACCCTTTGCGAACACGCCTTCATTCTTGAAGACATAATCAAGATTTTTGGGATCGTTAATGACGACACCCGGATGAAGGGTGGGTACGGTAATCTGAAAAGTCTCGAAACCAAACTGCCTCTCGCACTTCACGAACCACGAGAAGAGCTTTTGGCGATCTTGTAAGAACAACAAGCCATTCCCCGCTATAGGCAGAGTGTTCGGGGGTATCCTATTGGACAGTGAGACGTTGCACACATAACTATTTGATTTTGGCTCGGAAATACATACCTCAGGGGTGTGCCGTTCCGACGAATACTAGGCGTTCGGAGCAAAAATTGATATATCACAAGTATGCATACAAGCGCGAGCCATAGGAGGCCGTACCCTCCGAAGATGACTGTCATACTTCTTTTTCGAGATGGTAGACGAGCACACTACTACCCAGTTCCAGAATCAACAAAGGTAGACTACATCGAGGTGCAAGGAACCGAATAGAGGAATTAAAACGATTATCCGTTCTTCAATCATCTCGAGAGGTTAACGTCTCAAACACGTGAAAATGATGAATCATGGCCGATACCTAGGAGGTAGGGCCCAACTGTTTCAGCCTTACTATCAGCCACAAGTGCTTCGCTAAGCTAGAGTAAGTAAGACATACAGAGTTTCAGGCCTAGACCGTGCGGGACAGTGGATGCTGCAGGGGTTCGTCACTGTTGAAGAAATAGGTAATGACTACGTCAGAGTGCACTACGTTCCGTCTCAAAACATTTCGTGTGAAGCTACACCACACACACACCTACCTACCTACCTACACAGACGGTAGATCCGTCTTATCACCCGAGCAATGATGCGCATTTCGTTTTCGATGTGTTGAAAACTAGGCTCAGATGACCAATGGAAGCCTACTAGAGCTTCACTCACTTCTCAAGCAGCAAACCTAACGAGAATGACTCCATGGATACCCCGATTGCATCTCTTTGAGATTGCCGATCAGTCATGGTATGCATACTCCAAATGCAAGGATTACATGCTTATAGGCGCTTGATTCTCATTTGCCTCTTCTTATTCATCTCATTGACACTACTAACCACGCCTCATTTCACCACAGGTTCCCACCCTTTCTCCGCGCATACGTGCAAGCAGGCCTAACGCACGCATGGACGACAAGGGTCCCTCTTCTACAGCCCTGCAGCCCAGCAACACTGGTAGCTAACATCCTGCGGCGGCAGCTGGGCGCGTCAGTATCGTCATACACATACATCGACTTCTGCGCAGGGGCTGGTGGTCCAACACCATATATCGAGCAAGCCTTAAACCAGCAGCTCGACGCCACGCGCGGTAGCTCATCGCCCGCCTCTTCGGACGACAAACCGTCTTCCACGACATCGGCGTCAAGCTATGCAGCCGTAGCCGCTCAGAATCCGGCCCAAAGTCGTGGCCACACAGCATCAGTCCGGGATAGTAACAGAAACGAACCCGTGAAGTTCATTCTCACAGACCTGCACCCCCACGTCGAGAGCTGGGAGAAGGCGGCGAGTAAGAGCCCGCACCTGACATATGTCTCGACGCCCGTAGATGCGGCCGCCGCGCCGCCTGATTTGATCACCCAGAACAAAACGAGTGGCAAGGGCGTATTTCGGCTCTTTAATCTCGCATTCCATCACTTCGACGACGACCTCGCGAGAGCGATTCTCAAAAACACGGTCTCGACAAGTGACGGGTTCGGGTGAGTAATCTATCTCTCTCAAATTCAACAAATCTCTTTCGTCGTACTATGAACGACTATGCTTAGCTAACACACACGCACAGCATCTTTGAACTTCAATCCCGCAACTTCTCCTCTTTCGTCTCGTGCATGCTATTCGGCCTGTTCATTTTTCTGATCGCGCCTCTACTCTACTGGTGGTCACCCCAGATTCTCTTCTTCGTCTACGTAGTCCCGATTGTGCCCTTTGTACTGGTCTTTGACGGCTTTATATCCAGTGTACGCACGCGCACGGCGGACGAAGTTGAGATACTCTTACGTACGTGCGGTTCTGGAGGCAATACGACAGACTGGGTTGTGCGAAGCGGCTCAGAGACGTTTCTCTGGCCTTGCGGACACCTGACATGGATCCTATGTACTAAGAAAGGCGGCAGCGAAAGGTTGCCATAAGACACACCGTCCCAGCCAAACCATACTACTCTATAATGTCAGCAGCAGAAGACGTTCTGTGTACTGCCTATTTCGGTTGGCAGCATGAGAACAAGAAGCGGTTAGGAGGGTGAAAGACTAGTATATTAAGCTAAGAGGATACTGTGCGAGGTCATATATCTCGTTCGTCTAGTCTTGCCACTTCCACTTCTTCTCGTACTTCATAATGGGTAAATAGAGCAAGACCGTCGTAGCTCCATCATTTCATAGTACATTTAAACCATTATCCGCATGAGTGAGTCACATGTTTCACGCCCATCTCAAAAATGGTTCCTATAATATTGAGTGATTGGGGTTGCAGTATGCCTATTCATCTTGTTAACCAGCCCAGGTAGTCCACCACAATTAGCGTTACCATTCTGTCACCAATATGTCAGCTTCGGTCATTCGCTTTTTTTTTAATTTGAGTAGAGGGGGAATTCGTGCAAGAGCCACTCACGCATGGGGTGCAATGCGCACGTAATACGTGCCAAATCCGCGATAGAATCGCATCAAGCCCTCCTGTCTCGCGACTTTAACGAAACAGTCCGCCATGTTTTTATAGGGTAATTTTCCATCAGGTCCACGCTGTTGCTTTTGTAATCTCGTCTTGGCAAAATCAAAGGGCAGGCTAAGGAAGCTGGCGAAGAATCCAGCAATAGCACTTGCGGTCAGCGTTTGTGTTTGCGGAGCTAGTGAAGTGCGTGTTTTGAGCTGAGCCTTTGCTTCTGAAAAGAACGCTAGCTGGCCCAGGTTGAGCGACATGGCTCGCACGACCGTCGGCGTGGCGCCAGCCCACAGTCCTGTCACTCCTTCTGATTTCACAATGGATGTTATGGCGTCGACAACTGACTTATAGTTCTTACGCTCGGCGATAGGCTTGAGACCATCCGATTGCATGCGGATGAGGGCGAGATCAGCCGGATTACCGACAAATGCTGCGATTCCACCTGCAACGAGACCAGCACCGGCACGTTCCGCAAACCCGATCTGTGTGCCATTTTCCTTGGCACGTTTGGTCAGGTTCTTCATGAAAGTGTCAAAAAAACCTAGTCTAGCAGTAGTGTATACACCCTGACGGAGGAGACCAGCAGAGAGCCCAGTATAGAGGTCGAGGACTTTGCCACCGGCAAGGATCTCGCGGGTTATTGTAATGGGTGTAGGCTTTGGTCCTGTAGCTACACCCTCGCCTGCTAGTTGGAGTCGAACCTTGACCATGTCAACAGGCTGAACGACTGTTGTGGCCACCATACCCGAAATGCCACCGTTGATAAAGGGGAGAGCTGCCCTCATTATTGGCGTGTGGAGGAAATCACTCTTGCCAACCGCCATTGTTTCGATTGTATCAGTACCTTGCTTGCTCATATTTGAAGTCTTGGAGCGTGCGGCCTCAGCAGCTTGTTTAATTGTAGACGAGCTCATAATATCCCAGGTTGATAAGACTCAGTCCACCGCTCGTAGGCGAGCAAATCGACTCCGCCCTCAGGTGAGACCTAATGAAGCCGGTTACAATTGAGAGAAGTAGAGCTGGTGAAATCACCACTTAGTTAGCAATATTTATGTTGACATTGAACAGAAGGGTTTGATATGCCAAGCAACACATCGTATTTCCATTGTTATAGGTAACCAGTCCCAATGTCGGGCCTTTTCGCGAGAGTTCGGAGAGATGCCATTCTCGTAGAACAGCAACAATAGCCAACACCCGATCCTACATAGGGCTAGTTGACGGATGTGGCCCAGATGTGGTCGTTTATGTATCTGGCATTGTCACGAAGGGTTGGGAAGAGTGGAACTTGGTCGGAATGGATAGGAGGACCGGATACTGGAGTTCAGGGTACCCCACACCGACGTCAACGGGGAAACACCGAGACTGTGGTTAAGTAACGAGGTAATACGACAAGACCCAGTCAACAGACGAAAGAGATTCAAGGAAATAATATGAACCACCAACCTTTGTAAGCAGAGATCTGCATACACTGCTAAGATAGAGCCACGACTGCACTCCAGCAGTGACGCAAAGTGTTGCGTGGAAAACGAGGGCACCGTTTTGCAGGGACCGAAACAGGGTATATTCGAAATACTCCGGACAGAGAATAGCCGACGATGAGAAGAAATGATACGAAATTGAACCAGGACCGACGGCGACTTGAACACAGTCAAGGTGTCACGACGCGTTAAAATGGAAGAGGCGATAAACCACACAATTGGGACAATATAAATGATGGAACAATTAAGGCACGCGACCAACAAGATGGATTTTCCTTTTGAGGAATGAATCGGACAGACGTAGACTCAGGGCGAAGAGGTAAATTAGAGGAGCGCCTATCGATCGACACGACGGTGATGAGCAAGGTTATCAACCTTGTCCTACACCTTGAAGAAAAGGCAAAGATGAGCGAAAGTAAGGTAGGCGAGGTAGGTACCAGATTAGCCCGCTGATAGTTTCCCGTGGAAGAACTAAGCTGGGCGATGGCCTAAACCTTAATGATGTGAACGGAGGAAGAGGGCAAGGAGGGAATTGAGAAGGAGAGATGAAGCAGCGCGACCTGATGATGATACCAGCGCCTATAAGTCTCTCCAATTACATAGGTACGGTTGAGTACCGTGCCTACGAATATACCCGAATCAATCAGTTAGTCAATCAAATCGTGGAGAGAATCCCTGGCACGTCGGAGAGAACAATGGGGAACCACTGTAGCATCTCCAACTATGTGCACCTCCATCTGCTTTGTCCTTATGTAGGTAGGTATGTAGGAGGTAGGTTCATTGTGTTGCCGGCCATTCGTGTGACATGGCGTTCCCTGCAACGTGTCGCGGCATTTAGCGGCAGTGATGCGTGAGGAGGATGTAGTTTGGAGGTATCTCCTCTACCATCATCGGAGATCACTTACAAGAAGGCGACTGCAGAGAATGCGGGGTTGGTTAAGAAGGCACTGGTACGTTGAACCTTGAACGACTGATCGCTGCTTCTAACAGGATCATACCACCACACCCAACTGTTACAGCTATTAAGTAATTAGCTGTAATCCAATGAATTGCCACTGAACTGGAAGATTTACAGAAACCTGGTGAATCGATGAGTTGAATACGGCAGTGGCCGGGTTTTAGCTCGTATAAATCAACCGCTCACTCTCATTGACATATCAACAACATATTTCCTTTTCCGGAATACAGCATAACAATTACTAGGTGCACGACATGGCAGCTTTCACATGTGCTCCTCGCTCGAGGGATTGAGTGGAGACAGAAGCAACTGGGCCAAGCTGCGACGTCTACAGCAAAACTTGAATTGTCTGCTGTATAAATCTCATGCATGACAAGACCGGGGTACATCCCTCGGATGTGTCTCGGTATCCATTCTTCAACACATTGAGTTACCTGAATTAACACAAGTGAAATTCCTATTCCGATTCAGGAAAGTACACAGGATGAGATTATCTACGTAAGGTACTCACAAGGCTTAAGTACATCCTTATTCTAAACCATAACGCTACGATTCTAAATATCGAGACGATTTCGAATAGGATGGTTCATCGAACAATAACCCGACATATGACGTCAGAGAAGGTGGGGTCACATTTGGAGGGGTCAATTCCAACAGTGAGCTTTCCCAGGCTCTCAGTCCATTCGCAACATATCTCACTATCTTATACCAGATAGTGATATAAATAAGACCCCATTCACTTCAATATAGGTAGTCTTGAGACTTGGTCAGGCAGTAAAACGACCTGACTGATTTAAAATGTCCGACCGGACGGCCCGGATCCCGGAAATCCGAATGCCATCTTTATCTTGTGGAACATGTCTGTCCCGCATGTATTTTCGTTGCTCAATTTACCGGACCTATTCATCGCTAAGGCTAGGTATTTCACTCCAAAATTTCATTTATTATCTAGCTAATCAGACGTACTTTTGCCGTCCCATATAATACTCTTTCAGAATGTTACAACTAGGGTAATTAACGTGGTGCGTACTCCATGCGAGTCATCCAAAAGGGCCAGCTGCATTCATTTACATTGGGCCCTTTATAGGTCATTTGGAGATCTAGTCGAGACGTCTTCGAAGAGGGTAAATTGGCATAGCCGAGATGTGCAAACGACCCTTGAAATAGGTGCTCGGGCCGAGTTAGTTCCTAAACTTTCCTTTCGGACTACGCAAAACACTCAAAAAGGGCATTGGCAAACCTGCAAAGATCTCGATTGCAATTAGCGAAGGTTAACAGTACATTGATGCGACATGCGGCATATAGTACACCCACATAGAACAAGGAGAACCCTGCATGGTTTTCTAGTTACATGAAGCTTGAGGCTGAAAATACCTCTCTGTTAGTCTCTGTTAGTCAGAGAGATAAAAAGTAAATCGCGGTAACGGTCTTCAACCGACACCAGCATTCAACGCTGGCTAGATGCTAATCTATGCACTAATATAGGTAAGTATCTTCAATCTATGGGAAAGGCTGGATGCGAACATATAGAAGCCGCGGTCAAAATATCTATAATCTAGAAGGTGGAAGGGAAAGTTGTTAAACGTCCTCCGTCTGTAACAACGACTGCTCCGTTACAGTATCCCCCTGCGCGAGAAGCAAGGTACAAAATTGCACCTCCCATATCCTGTTCATCGCCGATACGTTCGAGAGGAATTTGACTCTTAACGATAGGTCCTGCCCTTGCCAGAATGGAGGCCGACATCTCACTAGGGTAAACTATGCTTATGGTCAGCGCTGTTAATGAGTTATTTGTGCTTACCTATTATCATTAACTCCGGGCTACTTACGTCCTGGGCATATCAAGTTCGCCCTAATGTCCCATTGTGGGAGCACGACACTAAGATGCTTGATAAGATGCGTACACGCCGCCTTACTCTGCCCGTCTATAATTTGTCAACTGATGCCCTTGTAACCGATTGAGCTCGCTGAACACCAAGTTCTAAGCTCCAAAACCCTACAATAATAAGCCGTTTCACTTACTGTAAGATGTCAGAACATATAACTCTAGCGATCGGATCTCGTTGGACTTACCAAGCAAATCCACCAGTATTAATCTTGTTGAAACCCCCAATGGAGCTAATAGCAACGACCTGGGACTTCTGCTCCACGTTGGCACGAGCATTGCCAGCACTGAGTAGCTTCAAAAACGCCATAGTAGTGTACCACACGGCGCTAGTATTAACGGCGAAGGTATTGGTATACTCCTCGATAGACACAGCCATGTTAGCCGAGACGAACTCATCGAGAGTTGTCTCTGGCTTAGGCCTGATGCCAAAAGGACCAGCAATTCCCGAGTTGCACACAAGCAAGTTCACGAAACCAGCGTCCTGCTCGATCTGCGATACGGCTGCTTTGAGCGCCTCAACGGACGTCACATCACAGGCAACTGGCACGATATTAGGGTTGCCGATGCTAGAAGCTGCCTCTTGCAGCTTATTCAGTCGACGACCGAGGATGTACACTTTCGCGGCGCCATTGGCGATGAGGGCCTTCGTGATCATCAGCCCGATGCCTGGAGAGATGAGGTGAGAAAGGAACAGAAAAGAGATTTCGGCTCTCCCACATACCGGTACCACCGCCGGTGACGACAGCAACAAGGTCCTTAACATTGAATAGACTCGCCGCGCTCAACGCTGCAGCGCTGTCCGCAGAGTCCGTCATGATTCAGGGCCTAGGTTTTCCGAGTATACTATAGCCAGATGATATGAAATTTATTGTTAAAGTATGCGATGAGACTACTTTCATTAATACAATTCCATCTCACTGCGTCACCAAGATCGAATCGCATCGCATCACACACGTAACTGATAAGGAACCCACCATTGCCCCTCAGCAATGCCGAACAAATCAATCTGGCTTCTTGTAGAGCAGTGGATCAAATGGGGGAACCCTTCGAAAGTCATTGCTTATAACTATAGATAGTATTTCGTATATCACGTACCCACCAAACCCCGATGATGACGTGCAGCTTTAGCGTAGCCGATAAGATTAGGTATACTTACTGGATTCGAAGCCCACTTTAACTTTTTCTAGCAAGGAACATTCTAACCAGTCGCGTCCATTACTGACAGACAGCTCACTCTACCTGAAAAAAAAAATGCCGAAACGGAAAAGAGGTGAGCCAAGCCTGGAGGAGAACCTCGCAAAATGGCGGAAAGAATTGGTGCGTGGCCTCAAAGTCGCCAAGGGGTTCGAGCGCCAACGCTTGAGCAAGCGACTGCGCGAAGCCGACCCTGAAAAGACTGTTCGGCTGGAGAAAGAGGTTCTGGTGCTGAAGGTGAGTGGCATTAGCAATCACCTAGCACTCGACAAGGCGATTTAACATCTTGTCTGTCTCGTAGAGTCTCGACCTTCACCAGGCAGCGCATGCGCATTTATGCTCGTCCCTTTTGAGGATTAAGGGAGTCGCCGAATCGCCCAAGCTACCCGCCGACATCAAGCCAGTACCGAAACCCGAGCTATCAGAAGAAGAAAAAGCGGCACTACACAACGTCACGAGCGCACTGTGCAACCGCAAACACGTCAAGGATGTCATTGAAGAAGCGATCATGAGCACATGCATAGCCTTACGGGTGCCCATGCCGGAGAAGAGGAACAAAGGCAAGAGCAAGGAGAGAACTACGGCTGGTAAGAATCCCAGGGTTGAAAAGGAGGAGCAGGCAGACGATAGGGAAGAGCTAGACAGTCCTGCGGACGACGAGTCCGAAGACGCTGAAGAACCCGAATTCGAAGGACCACCACTATTAAGGAGGAAGGTTGAAAAAACCGAAGGCGAGGAAGATCTCGAGAGTGGTGCAGACTCCGATACGTCCGATAGCCCGGAATTTGAAGGCTTCTCCGATAGCGAGGCCGAAGAAAATATGTTCTCGAAGTATGATGATTTGGTTGGGGGCTCTAGCGACGAGGACGATTCAGACGAGCAAGATTCAGACCAGGACGAAAGTGAGGATGCAGATAGTAGATCGAGGTCCTTTCGAAAGCTTGCTCTTGACGACATCTCATTGTCCTCCGAAATATCAGATGACTCTAATGATTCAGAAGACGAGGCCCTTGCTCCTCCCGCCAAGAAGGTGAAAGCCAAAGCAGTGAAACCGGTATCGTTTGATACTGGAAACTCGACGTTTCTGCCATCTCTAATGGGTGGCTACATATCTGGCTCGGAGTCAGCCTCGGATGTGGACATCGCACCGCCAACGAGGAAGAATAGGAGAGGGCAAAGAGCACGCCAAGCGATTTGGGATAAAAAGTACGGCGAGAAGGCGAAACATCACCAGAAGGAGAAGGACCCTAGGAACACGGGTTGGGACATGAAAAGGGGCGCTGTAGATGGGGATACAGCTAAGCCGTGGAAGAAGGGCATTCAGAATCCCTTTGAGAAGAACAACGTCCATCCAGACAGGCAACGGCAGATGCAACACAATGGTGACCGCCAAGCCATGGGCAAGGGGCCCAGGGATGCTCAGCACAGACTTCCACAGCAGCAGGATAATAGTCAGAGCTTCCAGGCAGAGAAGCCGAAACCAAGGCCTCCGCCTACGCGAGATGATACGGGGCCTCTGCATGCTAGCTGGGCTGCGGCTAAGAAGGCAAAGGAGGCGGTTCAGAAAGTGGAATTTCAGGGGAAGAAGGTCACATTCGATTAGCGGGGTGTGGAACTATTCACTTCTACGAGCTACGCTAGGTACTTTTATCAGATACCCATCTAGAACGACAATCCGAGCGTGCTTAAATCTCGTTATGTGGAAACACAGGTGTGTCTTAGATTGCAAAGGCACTCAATCTCGTTTCTGGATACGCTACGAATTACGTATGCCTAGACTATTTGTATGTTTGCGATATACTGGCCAGCGCTAAGGCAGTTGCTATTTCGTAGCATTCTCGGGCGACTGCGAATTTTACACCTAAGTCAGGCAAGAAAAAGGCGGCGTTGGGAGTATTGAAGGTCTATTAGGCTAGCTATGGACCTCGTATAAGTGATTCGGTTCTGAAAACCAGCCCTTTCTCTATCTTTTCCCTGTCCTATTTCAGCTCCGGCGATAGTAGAGAAACGTAGAGAAATTTACCGTAAATCCATCGCAAGTGCCGATTAACTGAAGAAAAATCTGCGCATATATAATACATAAACCAAAGACCTCAAGATGAGATCATATCGTCAAAGATGCTTTGTAATTCTGGGTATCTGCAAGTAGGAGTTGGTCCTGAAAGTAAATGAGGATATGGGCAAATAGGAGAAAACACCGCGGTGAAGTTGAGATCAAGAACAGGTATGCCTGTTTGAAGCGGAGATGCTAAAACGGCCCATGAATGTGCTGCCGAAGCGATATGTCAGTTTCTCAACACGATAGTGGTGAAGAAAGCTTAGTCGAAGGTTTGCACTAAGTAGAAAGCCAAAAGATTTGTCTCGATTGAGACGATGAGCTGGAGCTGAAAGATGGAGTCATAATATGAATTGGGGGGGGGGGGGGGGGGGGGGGGTGGTGCAATTTTGGAATATTGTAATAATAAAAAAAAAAACAGATAAAAAAAGTTAAAATGATAATTGAAAAAATAGCCGGGGGACGAGATCCCC